>BOPP01000087.1:389038-431719 GCA_017312745.1 Gryllus bimaculatus | reverse complement strand
TCATGGAACTAGTGCGTTTAAAGAAGCAAGGAGAGTATAGACAAAACGAGACACGTCCGAATTTACTTAAAAAAAATAAATAAAACTTGTTCCTCTAGCTTACAAAAATGTTACAGAAATGAATATCATTATGTCGCCTCAACCCCGTCAATGATTTTGATTGCTTCTTTTGGCAGAGGCAAGGAGTAAGAAAAACTATTTCTCACATTAATTTGGGGCACGATTGAAACATACTTTCTGTATAGAAACGTTTCCTAAACTTTCCCCAGTAGCAAAATTGAATTAACTTAATTCTACCCTACTTTTCTTAAGATTGTGGCAGGAAAAAAAGGTAAAGCATACTAGTCCTCTCGATGGCTCTCTCCGGCACTAAGCGAGGGGAGTTTTCGATGACGTCCTTGATAGAAAAAAAAACCTTATCAGACATATCGCCAGAGATACGATGCAACTGATTAGTCGGGATAAAATGCGGCCTCAAGTCCCCTCGCGCAGCCAACGCCTTCGCCGCCGCCTGCGTTGGCACCGTCGCATCAACGCCGCCGCCGCATCACGTAACGTCGGGAGGGGTCTTTGATCCGTGATAAGGAAATGCTACTATCATGTCCTACTCTCACAGCCTTCCTGAACCGCGACGAACGCGAGAAATGTGACCAACAGTGCTGACAGGAGCGGAATTGCCATGGTTATTTACGGGAAGTCTAACAAATTAAGAGCATTCACGAAGGAAATAAGTATATGACTTGAAAGGGATACAATTCTGAAACCCCATAAATGTTCAAAAGATGTGGGCGTGACGTAAGCTCCTTCGGTTTCACTCTCTCTCTCTCTGTCTCTCTTTCCCACCTCAAGGGCACATCTGCAAGATACAGAAGATGACGTCGTCTTACGTGTCTCACATGGATACAAGATACACGGAAGGTTCTGGTCAACAAGTGACATGTAATTTCTACGGGCAACATTGCTCTTTTCAGTTTGCCGATGCAAAAAGTTTCTCAAGAAAGAAGCCAGAAACGGTTTTTGTCCTCCGAAGACGTCGGGGGAAGGCGAACTGAGAAAGATCGCGACATCGAGCAATTCGCGTCATGCGAAAACGCCTCTCCTCCCTTACGAGAGACGACATCGATTTATTCAGTCGCCCGAATCCGTCCCACTGTGCGACGCCGACCGCTGAATCACCCCCGCATGACCCGGCGGCGGAGGGGGTGCGCGACAGACGGCGAGTCGCCCGCCCTCCCCCTCTGGCCTCCCACCCCTTCCGGGACGGTCGGCGGCGGCGGTCCGCCGGACACCGACCCTCCGCCCCCCCACCCCACCTCACCCCCGCGCCAGCCAGCAGCTCACGCGGAGGAAACCTGCGCCACCCACCCGTCGCGAGAAAAGCGCGCGGCCGCCCCGACGTCGCTAAACAAGTCGGCGGCGCCCGGAAAGCCGCCTAACGAACCGGCGTCGACTCCCTCGGTCACGTCGGCCGAATTCCGACACCATGGCGCCCGCCCCGCCAGCACAGGCGGCGGCGGCGGCGGCGAAGCGGGCGACTGGAAAGTGACTCATCGACGAATATGGATCTCGTACGCAGGTGGACCGAAAAGATGAGAGCAAACTCACAACCGCGCCCAAGGCGCGTCGGGGCAGGTAGTTATCTCGGTACACGAGCCGAACTAGCGAGGATTGGTAAATTGTGAGCGGCACGTCATGGTAATGAGATAAGCATATAAGGCAAAGACGGACGGCGGCTCTCGCCTCTCGACTTAACCCACTTTTACTTTCATTCCGGCTCCACGTCCTTTGAACATCTGCTCGGCTCAGCGAGAGACGTGATGCAACAACTGACAAATGCAAGGGTGCTTTGTTGACAACAGGCACGCAACCTCTTAAAATTTCGAAACTTCCAGTTTCAGAACGTGCTAAATTAATAATTAAAAAAAAACATTGTTAAATTACTATTACACAATCTTACGAAAATTCCAGCAAAATGACAATATTGTAAATAATTCGCCACTAAGTAGATCCGAGGAGACCGCCACTAAACGTGAAATTCTTCAACAATCGATACGCCAGTTTAGCTGCGGGAGCGAGCTACACTCGATAGCGGCACCGGCGATACCTGCTCCGTCCACGCGGCCACTGCCGGCAGTTACCCCCCACAGAAGCCACATGCAAAACCAGACTTACGTACAAAAATGCCTTCCCGATAAGCCATACGTCAATAAGGTTGGATGCAGTACTCACTTCTTCCCGGCGCATAATTTCAACCTGCAACCTTTTATGAAATTCCTCGCACTCATCCTTGTATTTCTCCATTTCCTCCTTCGTCTGCCTCATCTTCTTCTTCAGCACGTCCAAGAGGGTACCTTGCTGCACATTCGTCGTCATTTTGACAATAAACTAGCACGGAACACGTCAAAAGTACAACACGAAGCACCCAGCACTCTAGACAACTCGCGCAAGATGGTGGCCGCGAACCGAACTGGCGACTGAGCCCGGCTGTGACCGACCGGCATGCTGCAAGGTGGTTCGATAAGAAAGTAGTTCCCCCTCTCTCGCTCGTTTGCTGCCTTAAAAGTCATAACAGATGACAGGGAGGGCTCCCCTTTCCATGTACATATATCAGTGCTGGATGAACGTGCAATACAAGAACGAAATGAATTAAAACGACCTAAAATTCCTAAGTGTATTCATCCGCGAGTCCATGGGCGGGGCAGAAACGTAGGCGGGAGGAGCGGCGGAGGGGGAAGATACCTGTTTCCCCGATTCGAACTCGGCAATACGACGAATAGTGCCTGAAGTTTTTTGAAATACCGGCAATATTCGAAAAACAAGCACTTCCTGTCAGAAACTCGACTCAAAACTAAGAAAAAATTGAGAGACGATTTTCATCCCAGCTTTCACTGACGAAAATCTCATGGATTATAAAAACTGGCGGGACATACAAAAAAAAGAGAATGGACTAGACGTGCTCCAGACGGAGTCGACGGGCGACGAGGTCGCGGCTGCGTGCTTGCTCCAGCCCCTCTCCCTTTTTCCGACCCAGCGCCGCGAATTACGGAGTCGCGACGCGCGCGTTTGTGCGTGGTTTGGCACGAGCGGGCGCGCCTCTGCGGCTCGACGCCGCCGCCGCCGCCTCCGAGCAGCCGTCCGGGGAGCGCGCCTAGGCGGCGGTATAATGAACTCGGCGGGAGTCGTTGCTCCAAGATAAAGAAACCTGTCCGGCCGAGATCTTAACAGAGCGCAATCCTACACGGTACGTGGAAAATGGGGCAATTTAATTAACCCGGAAATTCTAAAATCACTTTACAGTGCCAATTGGCAGAGTAGGAATTCTGGAATGCGCGTGACGAAGAAACGAAATGATAAGATGAATTATATTAAGAAAATTATTGATGTTCATCAACACATACTCATTAATTTCTGTAGCAGTTTTTTTCATTGTTATGTTGCTATAATAGCTACATATTCATTCTTTGTCATATTTATAATATCTCTAGTCTCAGAGCAATCACCCTAGCGCGTTGGAATGTAATATCACATTCATTAATGGAGTTGACCTTCGGCTTGTGACATCTATACTAACTGTCAAGCCACGCACGTGGCTTGGCTCTGTCAACATTTTCCCCTTCCCCTCGAAAGCAACCTCCTGCCGTTTATCAACAATTGGCAACCGTTCATTACGCCCATGAGGAGGCAGCCACTTCGCGCCCGCCTCTGCATTCGTTGCGTTAACAATGCACAATTTTCGCGCGCGGGGCGCCACATATCGGTCGTCGCTCGGCGCTGCCAGCGCCCTCGCCCCGCGATGCCGCACGACGCTTCGCCGCGCGACGCCTCCCATTGGCTGCCGGCAGCCACGTGACCGCCCGCTCTTACGACACGCAACAAGTATGCGCCAGATGGAGCTGCGGTGGCCGCGGACGGAAACTCGAGAGAAACTTGCCAACACGCGCGGCGCTCGTGACGTTCGATCAGCTGACAGTTAAAAGTCTGCTCTCACCCAACAAAAAGAGGACAAGTGTGTGCGATGATACTAACCCTTTTCAATTGAGAGTTTTTAATGTTCTGCAGTTCGTTCCGGATAATGTTAAACTTCATGAGCGTGTCGGAACCAAATATCGAGGAGCCGAATGCGAAACCAGGGTAGTCCGCGCAGCGGCGCTGCCGCCTCGTTTCGCGCTCTGCGATGACTTCTGTCCGTTCGCTGGGGCAGCGCAGCCGCGCAAGTTCATCAATTTCTGGGTCCTGGTTTTCCTCGTGGTCGCTGTGGCTGCTGCCTTCCACTGCCGGACGGGGGCCGCTGCCAGGCCCCAACCCTTCACTGCCACTGTCCGTTGCCGCCGCACTCGCATTTCCACTCTCACTCGCTGCGCTGGAAGATCCTCCCACGTTGCTCCTGGGTGACGTCGTCGTCGCTGTCGTCGTTGTCGTGCTGCCATCCGTTGAAGCGCTGGCCGCAGACGTCGCCGCTGCTGTCGTCACCGCCGCCCCCGTCGCCGCCCCGAGCGCTGCATTGTTGCTGCGTGCGTTCTTTCGTCGGGCTCTGTTTCGCTCGACCAACGGGTTGCGGCCGCTGCCCGCCGCCTGGCGGATGGCCTCCAACGGGTTCCCCGACGTCGAGTCCCCGGGATTCCCCGACGCGTGCACTCCTCGTCCCCTGGACACCGGCGATGAAGACGAAAATCCACGTTTGGCTGTGTTGTCAGCCATACTCCCTGCCGTCAACACATCGTTGCTGCCATCTTGGACTGGCGACTGTCGCTGCGAAGACGCGCGCGCATCCACTCGGCGGCGCCGACTACTACTCGCGGAGGCCTCGGAGCTCGCCGCCTGCCCGTGGCGCGCTCTGTGCCGGCCGCCGCGACGTGAGCCTCCGCGCCGCGTCTCGGGGGCACCGCCGCCGGCGCCGCGTGGTGATAAGGGCCGCCCGGCGCCGGCGCCGGAGGCAGGCGCGGGGACCGCGAGGTCCCGTGTCGGGGTGCTATCCGTGACGTCACCCATGTTGACACGGGGGCGAAGGGCCCCCACCCTCGGAGTCAACGCATTGTCCGCCTCAAACTGTCGCGCCGTAGGTCTGGGACCGCGCCCCCGCCGCCGCCTCCACTGCGTTCTCCAGCTTCGCCGCCAGAGGGTGCTGGCAGCGCCGGCCCCTGCCCCTTATTTGGAGGCGGCGCGCGCCGGGCTGCTAATTTTAACGCAGCGGAGCCCGGGCATCCAAAAATACGCGGATACTGTTACCTCCGCACGCTCACTCGTGAAATGTTTGACTGGAATGCGTGCGGAACGGCCCAGCAGATTGTGTAGGAAAGACTCTTATAAAGAGAAAATAGCCATTTTATCTATTTGAGAATAATCTCTGGAGCATTGTCACAGTGACTAACACAACGAAGACTATTGACCAAACAGTATCTCTTCCCTTGGAAGATGAATCATTTGTTTTAACTTGTACATGAATAAGTTTCAAGACTATATTTCTGTCAACCGAGTTATTTGTTAACGAAAAGGTATCGTGATGACCTGGCTCTTGACCAATGAGCATGGCGGAAACGCTTCGCTATTACGAGCAAATTCATGCTGTGGTGCTATTTCCACAGGAGAAAATTGGTATTGAATTTAGGCGATTGGTGTCACCTTAAATTTGAGGTCCCTTAAATACGCCCATGTAAAGCAATTGCTTCTGAGATGACTGGTTGAAGGTACCATTTTCATCTATATCTGGCGTCTCTCTTTACTTTTATTTTCGTTTCGAGAGTCGGCGAACATGACGGCAGGCAACGCCGCCATTACAACGAAACACATTTTGCCTCGTCACTGCATGAAACAGTACGAACCTCGGTCACACGAACGCATGAATTTGCTAAATTGCTTTAATAAGTGATATTTCATTAGAAGCAGAATATCTCAATTTATTTTCCTATTTTCGACTCGCGAAATAGTAATTATGCGTTAATTTGTGTAACGAAAGTGATTTTCAATGAATGAAAGTTTCATATTTAAAAAGTTAAAAGGTACAATGCAAAGAATTTAGAACATAATCTAGGTTCTCAATTTTTTACTTTTGTAGCACTAATTCCGAATGGGATTAATTTTCAATGCTTACATGAAGGAAATGCATTGCTTTCAATGCTTGAGGAAATTCCGAAAATGGAATTGGTGATGTGAAGATCCTCATTAGGTTTTGGATTGCACACTTGTTCTTTACATTCCATTAATGTACTTGTCATACGATACTCCCAGCTGTTCATGTCGCTAATCTCTCGTGAATCATGCCAATAAGTAATACACGAATGAAAGTGGCTGTCACCCAACATTCCTATAACTTGATTTGTTGCACAATATACAGCTATGTATTGACTTACCCATTTCGCAACTACGGAATCTGAAGAATAAATTATTTTCAGTGATTCATAAATTCTGTAAAAACATCTCATTTTCTGCCTGTTTAAAATTTATTTTTAAATTATTTAACATCATTTGTTGATTAATTTCCTTTTTGTGCGCCACTGTCTGGAAATTATTTTCGAGTATTAATTTATGCCAGTTCGTTGCCTTTGACAGGAACGAAATTCGTTATTAACATTGGGGCATTTTCACTTTCGGGCACAACTTTAAATTTTACTAGTTTCAACAATGATGATCCGCCTTTCCTTCTAAAGTTGCGGAACATAAATATGAAAGAGGCTTACTTTGGTTCCGCAAAAAAACAAAGAAATCATACGAGTTGAGAACATACAAAAGAGTGGATCGTCAAATCATTCGTGTGTAATGCATGTTCTTTACTTCAAGTCGTCTTTCTAGTTGCAGTGTTCTTACATAGTGGTTGAAAGTCTCTCGCGCTTCTCAGACTAAAGTGTGAGCAAGAGTAGTTCCCAATGGTGGAAATTCTCATGCAACAGTTGGAATGCGACGTTCTTTTTCCGCGTGACGAACAAAATGCCGTTATCAGCGAGAAGTTTTACTTAGAAAGCGATTCGCGAATTATTCCATTCCGAAAAGATTTTTGTTGTTCTGGCAGATTTTGAATTTTTTCTTTGTGGTTATACAGATTCTGACCAATGTGTAATAAGATCATCTCTAAATATCGATACGCTTTAATAAGGGAAACGGAGCTTTATTACCGCCATTGCTGTTTTATGAGAATATTCGTGACACTTCATTTCTTCGGCCCCAGCCCTATGTCCGGTGGTTTGTAAAAGTGAGTAGTTGCAAAAACAATTTCCACTTTATTATGAATTAATTGTGGTCGAGATACTCATAAAATGCATCTGTTGAATAGACAATATTTAATTTAAATCCTGAGAGGGAAATTGGAAGAGCTTTGTATTTCTACAGTATTGTGAATGTACGTGTACGTGTTTCTACTTCTCGACAGCAGATATCGAAAAACGACGATTCTGTCGCACCTCCTCAGAGGAGTTGGTAGGATCTGACTTCCATTTTGATAATTTAGCAAAAATCAAACATAACGTTTATCATTTATTTAAAAAAGCGTTTGCAAAAGAAAATAGACACGCTATCTTAAAACTGAAATCGACAAGTAGCAAGATACTTATTTACTAATTACAAGTTTAACTATAAATAAAAAAATGTAATTATAAAATTTCACAATAAATTAGATAAAAAAATAAGCAAGAAACACACGCGTTTGCTTCTTGAAATAATTATAGAAAAAATAGGTTTGGCCGATTATTACATTATTACCAACAATATTAATTTTATTTCTAAACAAAAAAATTAAAATTATTTTTCGCTTCCTCTTCGTGTACTATTTCGCTACAAACCTCACCTGAAGGCTGGTACACTAAGCAGCTGCTTAGTTCTTTTTAATTTTTATTTTTTTATAACAAATAATTGTATTAAGAGCTTAATATAACATCGTTCAGCCGTTTGGCTCTTTCTGATGTTAGTTGAACACAAAACCCTGACTGAGAGAGAGAAAAGACAAGACGTAAACGCCTGGCTGTCTCTAGTCGGTTGGGGACGAACCGCTCCGCTCGCGGCGCTGGCGAGGCGTCGGCTGAACGCATGCAGCGCGCCGCTGCCCTTCGCGCCGCCCGCCGCTTATCGCGAGCGCATTCCCTGGCGCTGCGCCGTTGCGTTGCGCGCGCCGCCCCGCACACGGCGACTGCACTGGGCGCGCGGCTGACATCGCTCAAATACCCAAATGAAGGTTCGCCAAAAAGCTTTATTGACAGTTTGAGATTACTTTGAAACGGACCCGGTGCGTCAATAATCAATTACGCAGTACTGGAGATAGCTATTTGTTTTGATACTTGTTTCCTAGAGCGTAGAGCATAGCTCTCCCGGGGAGTTCTCTACCGTACGGGAGTCGTTGGACGTCGTTTTAAATTCCTGATGGGTTCTCCCTTTGGTGAAACTACGTATTCAACAAGTACGTAGAAAGGATGTTCCTCACGACAAGTCTAATTGGTTATGTACAGTTTTCTTATTGTACGTTTTTTTTTCGACTGCCTTTACCCTAAGTAATGACCATGTAGCACTAACGTTTTAAAAAAGCCCCTAATAAAAAAATACAATGAAATGTCACCCGCCTCGTGCAGTATCATCATAAAGCCCCGTCCGTACCACGATGTATTTCACACCACTCGTTTGTTTGATCCACTTCCGCCTCCCGCAAAACGCATCACGCCCGTCACTCGGCCGGGGGCGGGGGGCGGGGGCGTCGGCCAAGCCACCCACGCGCGTCGGACGGGGGCGGAAGTCTCAGACGTTAAGCCACGTTATGACACCTCCAAATCCGGCGCCCAAGGCCGCAATTAGCCCGTCATGCCCCACCGCCGCCCGCGCCAATTACGGCTCGCCCACCCCCCTGCCCCCTCCGGGGGTCCGACGGGGCGGGGCCGCCGCCTGGTCGCTGATCGTAAATCGAAATTGGACGTTGCGGCCCCATAACGAGCACGCCGCCGCTAAAGGCAGCCGAGTAACGCATTTTCGTAACGCGTACAAATTTGGACGCGTACAAATTTGGCATTAATATCGCCCAGGCAGCGACCGGAACGCGACCCGGCGCCGGGCGCCGAGTTGAGTGAGTGTGCAGATGCTTGTCCTTTCTCTGCCGAGACGGGTTAACCAAAGCAAGGCATTGCGTGTTCTTGGAATATCTCTGTTGTTAGGGTATTGTGGAAATGGGTTGTGCAGACATTAACAAAATATACCGAAAATCCAGAACGACATCCAAACTAAAACTTGAATGTTTATCTCTTAGGCCAATACTTGGGAGGATCATATTTGGAAGAGATATTTCTGTTCAAACATTTTAATTAATTAAAATCGATATTTACATGGCAATGATTCTCTCATTTTTCAAAAACGTCGTATTGAGACACAAAATCGAAACAATGTTGTTTTTTATGAAAAGGGTGTAACGAAAGGCAAGTAGATTATTATAAGCTGTTGTTATAACAAATAGCACACATTTTCAAAAAAAAAAAAAGAAAAACAAATGAAATGTTCGCAGTGTGAGAGCTATTTTTCTTAAATGAAGAGAAGCTCAGAAAACCACCACTATTTTTTTCCTTCTTGACTTTCAGTTGAACTACCAAGTTGTGTTCAATTTATTACCTAATTCGTTTCCCGGGGAGTATGTAGGATACTACTGTGCACGACTTTACCGAAACTCGCAAGTAGTTGAGCAAACACACAAAGGCGCTCATAATATCGCAAAGGCGATGACCGTAACGAGTACGATCCGGATGCGAGTCGGGGAACTTTAGTTCCAGAACTTTAGTTCCATCGCCAGAAGCTGCTCCCCGGAGATGCTGACGACCTTTTCCGTTAGACATCCGAGCTGCTTCTCTGACTAATTGTGGACGTGGAGGTAGGCGTGCTCACTTTCCGTAACGTGCTGCAATAAATCTATGCACCTCAAGGCCGAACCAATAGACTACATGCAGTTGATGGTAATTTATTTCTTTTAAACTGAACGCTAATGCCTTGTTCAAGATGGTATCGCTCCACGAATTAAAGTAACGCATGCATTTTTCTTCCAGCTGCTCATGGACAAATATCCATGAATAAAATATCATTTCCGTACCACTTTACAATTCCGTTCCATATTACGTGAAACGTTCAACATAGGACGAATGACTTGAAAGAGAGAGTTATTCCAATGTTATTCAAAAGAGCATGATCATTTTTTATTGTAGGAACACTTAGTAGAATACTTTTTTAACGACCCAAACATTCAAGGACACGTTTTGTCGATGAGAAAATATTTACTTTTCTTAAACAAACATATTCTGAATGCAACATTAAATTTCGTTTTTTCATAAATTTGCATAAATGTTGACTTAATTTCTCAAGAGAGGGTCCATATTACTTTCCTTCAACTACAATGACTAGAATTAACTAATCTTAAAACTGATTGTTTCTAACTAGTACAGAATCTTACTGAGTCCTATTGCAATGCAACGCATGATTGCAAGTTCCCTCGTAACACATACACTACAGAAAAGCAGGGTTGGATTAGGAAGTGAAAAACACCATTTCTTTTCCTTTCGTGAAATACTGCATTAAATAATAATGCAAGTTAATAGGGGCTAGAAATTATACTTTCAAATCAAGTTTTGGAATTGTCGTTTCAATTTTCTTACAGATTCTAAAGCAATTTGATTCAAATTTAACATCCAACTGGGTGATCAAAACATAAACAAACATGTTTTAAATCTTGGCAACATAAAGTCATCCTGTAAACAAGACCCGAACAAAGTCGCGGAAATGAAACAATGTAATCACATTTCCCTATATCCAACCGAACCACTCGCATTGGTCCCAATCGGAAAAAAAAGAAGAGGCAGCGCGCGCTCAGGTGCGTGAGCTGCGTGGGAGTACTCACGGTCTGGAAGGCCTTGTCCTTCTCCTCAAGCTTGGCGTTGACCTGCATCAGCTGCTCCTGGGTCTGGTCGAGCTCGTTCTCAATGGTCTGGATCTTCTTCTGCAGGCCACGGGCCTCCTCCTCAGCCTGAAAGTGCGTCGCACACGAAATTCGTTACCTTTTGTGCACCCACGTCGCTCCGATCACAGGATTCCACGAGGATGCCAGGCCTCCAGGAATAACAGAAAGGAAATTTCTCTTAAGGAAATGATGAAATGACAATTAGAATCCTCGATTTCATGCCGGCTGGAGGACATACGAGAATAGAATATACACAAACATTACTGTGGAAATTATGCAGGTACATATTGGTTTAAGGTACAGTATAATAGATGGAATGATGAATGGGATTAGATGTGAATAGTTCGCTAGGAGTTTCATTCCATTTTTATTCATGAACAATAGTTGCGTAAGAAAGGTTTTTTATCATTCCAAATATTTTAATAATTTTCCGGAATTCCTGTGCAAACATTTGTGCCGCAACCAATTCACCGACGACATTTCGTTCGCTTTCCGCGGGCAACAGCCTCCTCGCGTGACGCCGTTGTGGGACAGTTGCTTTCCACAGAAGCGCCGAATCGGCAGGGCCGCGCCGGTGGGCGCTTGTCAAACGGCGAGGCTGGGAACGCAGCGCGGCTGGATTTACGGGGCGCACGCGGAAGCGCGTCACGTGATGGGGGGCGATTGGCGGCGGGGGCGGTGGGAGCGCGAAGGCCGGGAAGAATCAGGGGTACAGAAATGATGGTGCTGAAGAGGGAGCTGCGGCAGTCACGTTCAGGTGGGGAACTGCCAAGGGTAGCGGCAGTGAGAACGTGGGGGAAAGAATGGAAGGAAAAGAAAGGGAAGTACCAAAGGAAGAAAATGATTTTCGAAGAGAGGGTCCAGTGCAGATTAGTGAAGGCAGGGTACTATGTAGAGGAGCAGTGGGAGTGGAGCTGCACAAATAAAGGTAAGGATTTGTAGGAAGACAGTCGAGTTCACAAATGAATGCAGGGATGCAAAGCCAGAAAGAATATCAGTGTAGGAATGAGCTGCCAGGGCAAGCAAAGTCAGTGGAGGTAAAAAAATGTCTTCGTTGTGAGAACACAGCAGAGAGAAAACGAGGAAAGAAAGTAATGGGGGAAAAGTAGAGGCATATACTGTATCAGATCAAATAGAGGTGAAAGTAATTACATGGTTACTGAGAAAGGAACCAAAATTAATGTATCCAATATAATTGGCGCATATACGAAAACAATGGTTGTATAGGACAAACTGGCTCAACCGACTCGATTTCAAACTCAGTTTAAACTACAGTTTAAGTACTCAGATACTCAGTTTAAATTACAAACGTTGAATTTGTTTACAGTATATAGAAAGTTTACTGTTTAAGACTGGAAAAAATGTGCTTAATGACCTGGGGTTTGAATGAAGTGAAGGGTGGCAGGGACCGCCTTCCTTAGATAATCTTGTGTTTCCCGCTCAAAAAGCATTAATGTTTTCCTGCCAAGGACCTAGGTGCCCCATAATTGATCTCCATACTCTAAAATGTTTCAATCAAGAAGATTGGGAAAGTGGTTTATTGGCACTGTTGCGTAAGCGAAAGTGGTCCTCATGTGTCAATTTGTCTATTCAATCCCCTCGGAAGTTTGAACGTTCTCTCTGGGAAAAATACCAATTCGCCTCGTGTTCCTCTCCTTCGTAATGTAATTAATGATATTAGCAACTTCTAGAGTAACCTAACGTTAATGGCACTTCAGTAGACCAAAATTCTTCCATTGTAGTCCTAGTACCAAGGAATACATGTGTATTTGTATATTAAATGTAAATATATAACATAAATATATGTAATAAGTAATAGGTATACATATATACCGATTATATATAATAGGTTTATATAAATATATAAAATAGTACACTATACATTAATATTATATTGCTTGTAGTGTAGTACAAATATTTATGAGTGCAACGCCGTTTGCGAAGAGGACAAGAGGAGGGCGGCGGGGGCGGGGAGGCAGCGGGGGCGGCGTGGTGCCCCCGTCCTCTGCCCTCAAGCAGGCGGAAGCGTTCGCTGACGGCAGGGCGTGGGCGGCGAGCGCGCTGCGGCACCCACGCCCTCGCGACGCTCGATCGGGAGCAGGCGGTATGCGAACGCACCACGTGGTGTATGGTGCACGAAGAGAAAACTGTTCATATCGTTCTGCAATACTGACATTTTGAACATTCGGGGGGGAAAAAAATGACTGAAGGTCTCAATAATAAGAAGGGACTATTTTAGGCTTTAAGCTTTGCAAGTAGACAATGCACCAATGACTAACATATGACGATTAACATTTACATTAGAAATAATACAATTAGAACCTAGAACGATTAAACGTAGCTACTACATAGAATAAGCCACAGATTTCCGAGAACGATATGGTATGCTGACAAATTGTACACCGTGCTACAGAATTACATTTTCCCTAATTATTTAATAATGTAGGTAGTGCAAGTAAAATTAGAATTTGTGACAAGAATAGTTAACGAAAATAGTTAACTAAACAGTCTCATTGAATCAAAAGTGTATCAGAATACAACGAAACAAAGCAGTATAGAGAAATTAATTTTGAAAAAGTCCCTGGCAACTTTCAACATTCTCTACCCTGGGTTCGCGTTAGCTTGTGATTCCGATCACACCGAGGCGCTCTCAGCGCCCGGAGCTGCGGCGGCGAACAAGGGAAAACTTCCGGCGGCGGCCGCGACCTTCAGCCGCAACAATGGAAAACATTCCCGGCGCCCGCGCGCGCCGTCTTCCGGCTCTCCGGGTACTCGTGCGTCGGGTTCACGGAGAAATGCCCCGTGCGTCATGCCCACGCGCGTGAATGTGCTTGCGTCGCCGCGGGCGGAACTCAGGCGTCAAACGCCAACGGCGTCGTTCATTTTGAAAGGGAACGCTTCTTCGGACACGTTGTTTACGGTTCCTGGTGCGAGGTTTTAGGTGCTCAGGTGTTGTGGGAGAAGTTTTGGGAGTGTTGGAGAGAGAATGTTACTTTCTGACGCACGTAATGAAAGGATCGTGCGAACGGAGCAGAATGTGAGTCGAGAAAGTGTATTTTTTCGAAATGTTTGTTTCACAATGCAATTCAGAAGTGAATTCATGGAAGGAATAAAGGTAGGAGCTGTGAACAATGAATACACAAATGTCAGAATATTAGGAGTATACGATAGTGGAAAAAAAGGTGTAAAGTACGGTTAATGAAGTACTTGTAGCACAAAATACTGCGCCTGAATTCACATTCATGTCGCTAAAATTTCGTGAGACGCAAACGTATGTGAATATTGCGTGCTTAGCTTAGAGTAAATATGTAGGAGGACACATTTGACAAGAATTCGCATTGCAAAAAGTTAGGATAGAAAAATCCTAGCGAACACTCGGTGGGCGTGGCTGAGTGGGTCTGAGGGAGCAGTGTTCGAGAATGAGGCACATTCGGTGGGTGTGGCTGAGTGGGTCTGAGGGGGCAGTGTTCGACAATGAGGCACATTCGGTGGGCGTGGCTGAGAGGGTCTGAGGGGGCAGTGCTCGACAATGAGGCAGAGGGACGTGGTTCGTGGCCGGAGCTCACCTTCTCCGCCCGCAGGTTGGCATCGCGGGCCTGCTGCTCGCAGAGAAGGGCGCGGTCCATCGCGTTGTCCTTCTCCAGCTTCATCGCCTGCATCTTCTTCTTGATCGCGTCCATGGCGGCGGTTGGGGGGGTTTACGGGCTGCAACACAAGAGGAAGAGCCGCCCTTAGTCATCGTATGCCTCATCGAAGCGAACAAATTTTCCTTAGAATGAAAGCGAAGCAAATTATCTTAAAATAAACAACTATTTCTACTATTTAAAGTGCTTGATATCGTCTTTCTGTTTTGACTTGAGGGATAATATTTAGAAATGAGCCTAGTTACACATTTCAACTTAAAAGCAACCTATCTTTACAACTTCCGCTTTGTCGGTAAAACAAAAACTGAACATTAATTAAAATGAACAGTGGCATACATTTTTAAATAGTGAGTGCATTGTCGTAATAAACCATATAGTCCTTACTAAAACAAATCAAATTACAGAGTATTAAAAGTACTTTAAATACTATTAAATGTATTATTTACATGCAAAATTGACTATCGATAAAAGTTGGGAACCATTACATCTTATTTACACTTCCAGACTGCAGGTGAATATATCGAAGATATGTCCTCTTGCTGAGGCATTTTCGTATTGTCTTGGTGTAAATGAATTACATCAATGAGATGGATCTTACATGAAAAGCTTAATATGGTAAGTTTGGATTTTCTCTTGTATCAAAACATTTGTGAGCCAGATTTTCAAACATTCAACTGGTTTTTAATCTCTAACCGTACGGCAAGACAAAATAATTTATTCTTTTCGGATGATCAGTGCGTGATAAATTTTCCAAAGAATCACATTTGACTCGTTTTCTCCGTTCAGTTACGATAATATCTCAACTCCTTGATGACTGAAATGACGTTCGAGATGGATGCATGAATGCCGCGCGTTAGGAACAATCAGTAGGCTCATTGCAGGCAGCCTCTTAGTTCATGTCTGCCGAGCTGCCTTTGACGGTGACTGATGAGTGTAATACAAAGACGAACGTGATTGGGCTCTGTCCAGACAACGAAAGAAACCTGGCCACCGTGCCCACATATGTCTGAACAGATGCACGCTGTCATCCCACACTGTTTCTATGGTAACTATCATCGCTCTGCTCAACATGCAAGTTTCTTATCGTGTCGCTGTCTTTCTACATTGGAGATGTCTGATATTCTCAGAGCTAATTAGAAGCTAATGGAACATTTATTGACAACCATGAACATACTATCATTGTATAAATATATTCAACACTGACAAATTAGTGATAACAAGCATCCAACGTCTAGTAAATTTGCTACCCCTCACAATCTTTCATGTCATCATCTGTCCGTAGACTATTACCAAAGAGCAACAGATTAGAATTACACACTGAATGTAACTCTCTCTCACTCGCAGTCTATATATTTTTTATAATATTTAACAAGGCAGCCATGGGTTACTAGACGACATTCCGAAACAAACTTTGTAGAATACCAACTATTTTTTGTCAATTCAATTAAATTAAAAATTCCTTAGAAAATTGATAAATGGTTTACAAACACTTCGACGCGGAAAGCGCAAGGAGCCACAATCGTGCCCTGTGAATGAGAAGTCCGTCTGGAACATGAATCACCCACTCGAATGCCAAAGCCATCCATCATTCCTCACACGATTCGTTCAGCGTCAAGCAATTAGCTGCGCTGGAGCCAGGCAATTTATTTCCAACCTATTTTCTTCTTGTCGTTTTTCCCATCGTACAATGCTGCTGTAACTACCTATGAATAATGCAACTTCCATGTCACCATTGCAGTGAACTTAATTAACAACGATTTTCATTATTTTCCGCTGAGTTAGGAAAACATGGACATGTCTTAATCATTCTCCACATGGAAATTCCATATCTCCAAACGCAAGACTTAGAACACAAGCTTCGTCTGCATGACGGAGATATTTTAAGGGTAAACGTAACTTGCCTACAATGTACATGTATTACTAAGAGAAATATAAACATATTTGACGTTCTATCATTACGTACAATATTTGTTTACGACAAATTGAGAAATAATGAACTAAGGAGAACAGTCAGAAATTCTTCTCTGCAGACTATTTCTGGCCCTCTGGCGTTTTCTAAGATTTGTCCGCACGTGCGCGAGAGGAAAGAAGGTCACGTGGCAGAAATAGCATACGAAGCTGCGAAAGACGCTCCTCTCCCCTGACCCGTTTCGCCCCCGGCCCCTCTGCGCCCCGCAATTCTCTTTGCCACATTCCTGAACTGAGCGGTGCCAGGGACGCAGAACCATGGCATGGACAGTCCAATTCATTCCAACAAAAATTTTAATTTAGCAAAATGTCGCGGGGCATTGAATTAAAAATACCAAAGGTATTTTTTCATTGGGACTACCCCCTTTATATGTAATAAGCAAAGGTTTTGTACCATTAATAGGAAACAGTGGAAATAAAACACGTAAGTGTGCTATTGTCACTAGTCCTGCAGCAAACAGATTGAGGATGAAAAAATCAAAGCGAAATAGTATGTAGGGGGGAAAAGTAGGTGCACATGCAACCCGCGACACCCAAGACAGTTTCCGTCGTGCAGAACTCAGAAAAAGTGGGTCATGTGTTCTTAAATTAGGGATTCGTATCCCAGAAGGGACACGAGTTATTTTTATTACGGCGTAGTCTGCTAACGCAAATTTCCGGGTGTACTATTACATTTTTAAGGCACCCCCACTCCGTAGTACTGGTTATCAGAAACGTTCGAAGTTGGGTGTAAGTGTGAAGCTATTCTTTCTTTTTAAACAATGATTTACAAAGCACAAAATATACGCATGAGCCCACCTGGTATTATGACAACTTTCGTAATATTCGAATGCAACCACTGACAACTCGGATTGGCGATTACATGACGAAATGCTGTTTTTCGAGCGTCCCGTACACCGGCATACGCCGCTGAGCTTGCGCGCTGCCGGCAACAAATCATGAACGGGCGGCGGCAACGACAGATTGACAAGCTACGTGCTCGCAAGCGACACTTGCCGGCGTATGGGCCCCTTTACTCCGCCCCGACGCCACCCCTCTCCCCGGCGGCTGCCGCCGCGCCCTCTGGATTAGAGGCCGAATTCCTCAGGGGAGAGCTTGGGAGACCGGCCGCCCCCGCTGCGCAGCGCCTGCGTTCCGATGACACGGCATCGTTCTTCAGATAACGATAAATATGGCGCCGCCCGGCCAGCGACCGGACACGCGGGGTCTCGGGTCCTCAGGTGGCCGTAAGCTCCTCCTCCCGGGCCCACAAAATACGTACTATTTCCTCTCACTCCACACGTCCTGAACACACACTTTCGGCAGTTAAAGTGACATCTATTTCAAACTATATATTATTTGGTGCTGGGAATCACGGAGCTGTAATGGCTCGGCATATGTTTCTGAGCTTGACTCTATAAGTAATAAGGAAAAGTGTGGTTTACTGTCTGAGGAAAAAGGAAGTAGAGTTCACTGCTTTTATCTGGCAGGAATGTCAAGCATTCTTTTCAGAGTGAAGATAACTAATCCATTTCTCCTGTTCATTTTAGATTTGAAGGTTAATGACGATCTTTACTGATCCTACTCCACTGCATAACGCGTTTTTATTCATGGGCTTGCTTAATTCGATGTAAAACGTAGGAATCCACCAACTACTTCCTAACACCGCTCGTCTGAAACAAGCGTGTCCTTGACACGTGCAATGAACTTTCTGCGCCTGAATAAAACCAGCGACCTTGCCCCGCCTCCCGCTAAACCCAGCGGCGCCGATCGCCACCATTCGCTGGGCCGCCCCGTCCGGCGGCGTGACCCTCGGCGCCCGCCGCGCCGAAGGATGTTTGTAACGACGTGTTGGCTCACAGACGGCAAATCCACGTCATCGAGCGTCGCTGGCGAGCGGCCGGGCGGCGGGCGCGTATGCCCCGATTGCCTTTTAAGGAAGCCGATCTCATAATGAACATTTTGAGCGGCGCGCGGCGTGAGGGGCGGGGCGGGGCGGGGAGGTGACCCCGTTCCCCTCGGCCGAGGCCTTGAACCGCATCGATGCCGGCACCGCCCGGCGGCCAAGGCGCCACGCGCCGCCCGCCCCCCACCCCCGCAGCCGGTGCATCCCAGGGGCTCGCGCCCTCAACAGCTGGCCCGCCCCGGCATCGAACTCGGGGACCACCACCGGCCCCGTTCGGGCTCTTGGGGCTGTGCGCTCGGAGCGACCTACCGAGGTGTCCAGCGAGCACCGAGAGACAGCAGTCCCTGTTAGTTTTTTTTCTTCTTCTTTTTACCCCCTCCGGCGAAATCAAGTTCTCTTGCAGGCGCGCTACCTTCGAACGCTACCGACATTTGCTTTGCGCTCCCGCAACCTCACGAGAGTACTATCGACCACAGGCATCGCTTTTAGGCTCATCGGCGACTCAACTCTCCCGTTGGCTGACATGGTGCGTCAACGTGATTTGTGTGTGTGTGTGTGTAGTGTGTTGTAGTGTGTGTGTCACTGTGTGCATGTGTGTGTGTGTGTTGTGGAGCTTATAAAGGCGCTTAGCGGCAGACTCACCCGCACACAATCACCATGTGGCAGAAGACCGCTTTGAGAGAGGTTGATTTGGGCTCTCGTGACTTACCATTCTGCGGGTGCGACTATTGGCAGATGTTCGCGTCAGAAGTATTCTATTCGCTCTGAATGGATTTTGTTTTCTCTTTCGAAATACGCTACTCTGCATAGACGCGATCACCAAGAGTCAGCAGGTTATTAATTCGCCGATACTGTAACAAGTGACTCGAGGGCTTTCATTGACCTTGAATATCTACTACATTTGAAAATCACAAAATAATGAAAAATTGTTTTGTTGAACTGTTCAAACTTACTGAAGTTCCAGAACACGAGTTTCGTATTCATAAAAAGTTAAAAAAGATAAATATAGCAAAACCCAGAGTCATTGTACCATATCACGTTATATAGTAAGGAATTCTTTATCATGACGTAATGTACGTCACAGAGCTGGATATCGCATCGAATTACAGCCTTGTTTTTCTTCCGCAAGGCAAAAGCAGATAACCTTTGCTCCACAATATCGGACAGCGGAGAAGACAAGTCTTTGTGCTCCTAGTACGAAAAGAGATGAATGAACAATGCAGATCCTGAATGGCTAGTTTTGCACTCCTGTAATGATTGCAAGTTTTCTTGAATACTATTGAAAGCTATTGAAGATATGTCGTAACATTTCATACTATACATGAAAGAAAAAATTGATTGTGAACATTAGACAACGACCCAATTTTCTTGTAATTCTTTTTCGATTCGTTTTTTTTCTTCTTCACATTAGAACGAGAAAAGCAAATGATACATGCATACGCTTGTATTGTGTGCATACGTACATGTTTTATTTTAAACTATTTAAACCATAGTCGTAAGAGAAATAAATCAGAGGTGGGTTTACTCGGTACTGAAAAGATCATGGCCTACATTCAAGACTTCCATTTACCGCTATCCGGACCGGAACTGCGAAAAGGACGAAGAAAAAACCGGAAACAATATGTCCTCTCCCGCAAGAAAGTTGTAATCCCTCCAACTTCAGACGGACGGTTCCAAGCCAAAGAGAACCGGCAGAACACGAGGTTGCTCAGCGATTCCCGCTCGCCTTCGCGAGATCACTTTGCCTGCGTGCAAACAGCGCCACCTCACGCAAACGCACGCGGGAAGCGGCCGATTGGCGCGTCGTCACTGACTCACGCGCGGACGGCGTCATCGGCCGCACCCCTCCCCACTCGACTTCGGCCCTAAAAGGCATATACGACGACAGAAACTACACATCAGGAGCTACGGAACTGCAACTCAGACAGCTTTTGTATTTAAAAAAAAAAGGAATAGGGAGGAAGACATTTTACATAGGATATGGAAATGAATGGGAAAGATAATACATATTGTTTCGAGCTGGAGCTATTAATTGAAAGTGATTCAGATTACTATACGTCGATTTATTTACAGCTGCCTCTGACATGTCATGAGCTGTTACGGTGTCACCATATTGGGAGCGTACACATCACTACAGTGACGTCACTGTTCAACCTTCCGATTGGATGACACCGTAACAACTGATTTACTTCAGAGGCAGCTCTGATCCAAGTATAGCGATCAAAATATCGCAGAAAGTGGGATAATGGTATAATGCAATGGATAAATCGTTAAAAAACATGTAAATCGTCATTCAACCACATCACGATAAATGCAAACAGGATGAAACCTATTGTAATGCATTTGATTCTTCAAATAATGAGATTGCTACATCTTGAAACGCAATTATTTCTACAGATTGAATGTGAAAATTGAGACACTTATATGGACATTATACAAATCGGAATAGTGAAATCGAAACGTTCTCATCGTGTTTATTAAACCTATGCACCTGGTGAAGAGGAACTCCGTGCCTCGAAACGCGTAGTGTCATGTAACAAGATATTTGTAATGAACATTTACGTTTTAGCATAAAACATTGTGGATTTAATTTATTATATATGCGTGTTAATAACCTTCGTTTATTTATTTTAGATATCGCTGTCTATAAAAATTAGTGGGTCATTATTAAACTATTTTATTTAAATCAGAATAGAAAGACAGCGCATGAATGCCTCATCCACTTTAATGATTGCATACAAAAGTGAAATGGATTCTGGGAAATGGCAGAAAATGGGCTTGGCGCGTTGTCGGCGTCATCGCATCTCGCCGCGCGGCGCGAGCGTTCGGCGAAACGACAGCAGACGCGCGCGTGCGCAAGGTGGTGCGTGCGTCCGGGCTTCTCCGTACGAGGACCACCCGCAGGAAGTCGCTTCGTTCCCCCGACAATGTAGCGCTCGCCGCAGCGACTGCCGATGCCCAGACGCGGGAAAACCCTCGGCCGCAAGTGGAACGCGCACCCGAATAGTATCTCGTTCGTGGAGAATGATTTGTCACGTGACGCGAAACGAGGGCCTTGTGAATGAATGCCTCTCGCTGAAGAAGACTGTGGATTTTGTTATCACTTAGGAACTGTTTAAATATGCATTACCAGCAACAGACAAGATAAAATTGTGCCCTAGTCGGGCGGAAAAATCTCTTTTCATTCTACAACTAGAATAAAATGCTGAATTCCAAATTATATACCGTATTATTACTATTAATTCATACGATTTCAACGTTCAAATTTGTTCAGTTTCTCGGGAGTTAATCCTACGAAATACTACGAGTATTAATTGAATCGCTGAAAACTGATTTATTTTTGTATTAATATTTAATGATATTAAAGAAAATAATTATAAGATGACTTTACTGTAACAAAGTGTGCACCTGGAATATTACCATACAGACATGAAGTACACGCTCCCGACTATGTTTCATTCCTTGAGAATGATTAACGGGTACTGTAATGAATGTCTCGCCAAACCAACTTTTCGCCACAATAATTGTGTCGAAAATATCATCAGCAATTATTACAGATGATATTCATACGGGACGCAATATGTCACACATGGCGTCATCTTCACGGTTCTATTCCGCGCGACACGGAAATAATTTCCAACGCCTTGGGAAAAAATGATAAAAACCCCTCTAGGAAAACAATCATCAACGAGTATCTGAGAAGCCAACAATAATTATGGAGCAAACAAGTAGTGAAGTGGAGAAACAGAGAGAATCCGGAGGGGGAGAAGGAGATAAGAGGGAAAGACAGGAAGCGGTGGTAAACAGATAACGCCTGATAAGGAGAACAACAAGAGAGAGCGGGCAAGCGTGTGAGGTGGGATCGCTCCCACGGGCTTTCGCGCAGCTACAGCCTCCGCCCCCGACTCCACTCGACGCGCGTCGCTTGCGCCCGATTTTACGCTCCGCTCAAGGCGGCTGAGAGGCGGTCGGCGGTGCGCGGGCGACGAAAGTGGCAGATGTGCTGCGGCCGCGGAGGCCCGTAATGCCCGCCTGCACTGCCCCCAGCGGTAGAAATTTTCATTACACTCATTACTATCAACAGCTTGGACGGATTATTTGTTTCCGGGCACGTCAATTGTTATGGTCATTATTGTCGAAAGTGTAGTGCATGTTTTATCAAGGGTGGTGACTTTTTCCACCGCTTGATGGCGAGATCCTGCGCCGTTATTCACGTCGGTTTGCGGGGATTTCCCACCGCCAGGTGTCACCCCAACGGGGCACCGCCCTAGCAGGGATAAGCTCTACGTTCCCGACCGGTCTCCCGGCATGACCGGTCTCCCGGCATGAGTGTAGTTCATGTAAGTGTGTGAGTGTAAGAAAGGAGTGAAGGTAGGTCAAGAAATAAGGAGGGAAGATCGCGCGCGGCCCCTGTCCCGTTTGTTACGAAACTGCTCCGGTATTCGCTTGGTATTGATAGGATAAACCACTTAAAATTACCGAACAGAGGAACTACCCACTAGAATTCTCCTCCAATCACTGGCAGAATTTGACCTAGCAATCTAGCGAGAGTTGAAGAAACTGCTACCGTCGGAACTCCAACACTATGTTCTCCGGGTCAGAGGCCCTGCAATGACACCAGATGAACCATTCCTTATAGTAGTAATATATTGCTAGGCCTAAACATCCTTCTTTGGCCACTGCAACCTTCAAGTAGCTCTACTGCTCGCGCCTCCATCACATTTCCTTTTAATACTTTTTTTAAGAGGCAGGATCTATGCGGTCGGATGGCGTAACAGCTGTGCGCCTGAGTGGGCGGAGGCGGCTGGCGAGATAGACATCTGTGATGCCCTGGTGCCGCACAGCCGCGGCGCTCCGGGCCAGGGTTATTTCACAACGCTTGCGGGCCTCTCTTGCTGATTCGCAAGAACTTGAGTCCCGTCGAGGGCTACCAAGTCCTAGATAAACTCCGCTAGCAACCGTCATCGTAAAAGGAAGTAATGCCTGAGATAGAAGAGTGAGAGAGAGGACGTTCATTCACAAGTGACAAGAAGAGCGGAGAAAGCGTAACCTTGCACATTCATTTTTTGCTGAAGTTGCTTTATACTAAAATCTCACAATAACAATAATAAGCTAAACTTAGATCCCGTTCTGGAGAATTGGTTATACTACTAAGAAGAAGACAACCAGGTATGAATAATACCTCAGAGCCCAGCGCCGCATTATATTCTAAACTCACAGGCATTGCCTCTAGCCATATTTTCTTCACTAGCATTCCGTTGTCATCGCTGTGAAAGAACGCGCACAAAACCACGTGACACGACGGCGGCTGCGGCCGTTAAACCGGTGTAAGCGGATTACTCGCGCGTCGTTTGTTCCATGGGAAGGGCGGGGGGGGAGGAACTTGAAATATCTGTTTCCTTTTCGACTTCATGTGTTCTTGGCTATTGTATTGCCGGTCATCCGGGTATAAGCTTCCATTCATTGGAAGCCATTTTTTTTTAAAAAATCAAAACGATAAAAATGACATTTTTAATTGCATGAATCTACTATAAATGTTTGTTGGGTAATGTGTGGTCAGCGCTTTAATATAATTTTTCAATCGAATTACTTCTTGTCTATAGACCCGATTTACTTGAGAAAGACTCTACAGAAGCACTGAATCGAAATCAAGTTGTCCAAGAATCGAACCTGGGGCCATTCACGCAAAGGTGAGTGAGAATAAATAGCAAGCATTATGATTTCTCCGTATTACAATATTACGACGCTTTACCGTGCCTCGATATAGTTCTCGAAATTCAAAAATTAAAGGCTTGATTCCTCTCATCATCTTGCACCATTCCACAACAGATGTTTTGCAGAGTAGTATTAATTTGCTTAAGACGCCGTTTATTTTAGAGTTAAGTGCATTAGTGTAAATATCCTTAGCAACGATTGTCTTTATGACAATATATCCAAATATTAAGAACCTGGAAGTTTGTATTAGAATTAATAGAAGAAAAAAGATTCATTGACTCTTTCTACCAAAGCCAAAGGAAGTCTGACGTGAAACAAATTTAACTGCTTCTTATAAAGATTGTAGAAGACGCAATAGAATGCAAACCAAAGCAGCGACAATTTACTGGATTACATATGACTGAAGTGAAATTCTCCTTTTCTTCTCTACGAAGCTTCTTTACCTCCTTCTCCGACGAGACGTTTTTCCTTTATTGCATTTGATATTGACATTTCTACAGCAGTTACTTTGCCTGTACTCGAGAGATGGCATCACTGTAACTGTTCAGATCAAATTCATCAGTAAGGTATGTCATGTTATTCGAACAATACATCGTTATAACGGTACCCATAAAACACGATAAGGCAATGCAGAATGGTACGTATGTGGAATAAATCGTAGTTAATATGATGATAGAAAGGGTACACAGAGCACGGAATATTTTAAAGGCGTGACGTACTGACGTGCAATATCAACTAATAGTCGTTCGCATCTTGCTAAAATAAAGCTTTTCGATTTCTCAATGCGAATTTCAGATATAACAGGCTGTTTGAGCGGGAATGCTGCCCTTCATTTGTCTACAAAAGCCTCAGTCTTTTTCAAAATTTCTTTTTCCCCACAGTTTAATAAGATGCAATATCCCATACTCTTAAAATAGGCCCAAGACGTCGGTTTTCAATCATGCATCGGAACACGTATTCAATGATTGTTGATTGATTGCTAGTGATTTCGGGTGCGTAACAAGCACAGGTCATTAGTCCCGTAATTTTAGTGTATTTTTTTCCTTCTGGAGGTGGCGGTAATTTTCTCCTGCTGGAAGGCGAGATCCTGCGCCGACGTGAGTCGGGTAGCGGATTTTGTTTCAAAGACAGATGTCTTTCACCAGCGGGGCACCGCTCCAGCCGGGACAAGCTCTAAGCTCCCGACCGGTCTCCCGGCATGTGTGGTAATGTAATGGATGTTAGTGTGTGTGTAAGGAGTGAGGATAGAATAAGGAAGAGGTAGGAAAGATCGCACGCGATGCGTGGCCCACTTGTAACGATACGGATAATGTTCCGGCATTCGCCTGGTGTTGATCGGAGAAACCACGGAAAACTACCGATCAGAGCAGCCGGCCGCCAGAATTCTCTTCCAAATAGCTAGCTGCCAATCCAGTGTCGAAAGTCCTGCCACCGACGGAACTCGAACCTAGGACCTCCCGGTCAGAGGCACAGCAGTGACATCAGTTGATGCACTGAACCACCTCTCCCAGTTACACGTATGCCAGAACAGGTTTGCCAGACGTCGCTGAAGATTAGCAACGATGCTATCTCTCCACGCACGAAGGACGTTAGCGGAAATCCCTGGCACTTATTAGAACCCCAACATCAGCGGCTACCCTCTCTGATAGCAGATGGTGACATAACGCGTTCCAGCGCGCTCAGGTGGCGCGGGGCGGCGCGGAGCGGCGCGCTGTCGCGTCGCCCACGGGCTCTGCGCAACGGCGCCCGGCCGCCCCCGCCGCCGTTAGCCGCCCCCGGCGGAGGGCGTGGGCCCGCCACAATGCACCGCGCCGGCGCCCCCTGCGCCCGCCTTCGTCAGCATGCTAACGAAGCACCTGAAGGGGGCCGTGGGCGCAAGGTGCATTCGCGAGACATTTGGAGGAGGCGGCCTTCCAACGAGAGCAGTCGCAACGGCATTTGTCAGTTGGGAGAAAGTTTGTTAGATTATTTTCAATAAAGGATTATGGCACCCACATGTATTGGTACAATAATTGCTTTATTACTGAGGCCAACCCAGGACTTCAGGGGACGGGAGGCTATAAGTACAGTGTCCAGCCGATTTGAAGTTTTCGCATAACAAAATTTTCATTAATGTCGAGTATAAAATATATTTTATTTGTTTACTTACAGCTAATAATGTAAACAATTGATACTTGAATGACATTCATTACTGTATAGAATTAGTAAAAGCTATATTTTCACAATGCATCATTGGCTTCTAAAGGGGGGGGCTGAAGTCCCATGACCTCCTCTCCATGGGTGAGCCCGAGCCACTGTTTGACATTAAACTACTTTCAAGAAAATACCTTTCTGCGCTGTGAGAAAGTGTGCGCACTTCAAATATACCGCAATTCAATAATTTTGTACTGGTTCCATTTCTTGGATGTAAACTCAAGAAGTAAACACAGAAGAAAAAAATATTTTTTTTCTCTTTGTACACACATTGTTCGTGTTCGAAAATATCAAAGAATTTTATTTTACCACATTTATTGCTTGGGAATTGTATATAGTCTATATTAACAATGTTGAATTTTCCTTCATATTACTAATCAGCATTCTTTAAATGATTAATTGGCATACAATTAAGATCTAAACCATCTTCCAATTTTTCTCCGTAACCTACATCCTATAAGCAATATATCACGAACACGACATACAGGAATGTTTAGGGGTCATTTATATGACCCAAACTAACATAGGGAAAGTTGAGACGTGGAAGTGTCTACTTTTACAACTTACATTCTACCCTGTAGGCGCTCAGAGCCAGGGCTCGTAGAGGCCCACGTCTCCGTGACATTCACGGCCCCGCCACGCCGTGTGCGCACTCTGTCCAAAGGCGCGGAGCGGGTGCCGCACGATCTGTAGCGTAACGGCCCCATCTAGAAGGCGGTGAGCCCCGCTATTCTTCTGGTGCGATGCAATATTCATGGGGTGAAACACGGAAGCAAAAGAACCGTGCTCATGACAGGGATTTAGTTTTGGGAGGGGCCCCTTAAGCGCGTGTCACCTCTCGGCGTGTTCTGAATAATGTTCAACATCTTAATCATTGATATTAATATTTATTAGTCTCTTAAATAGTCTTACGAGTAATTTTTATGGTCTCGCTCATGCATTAAGCAAGATTCTTTGTTTTTCCGAAACGCATTAAGTGACTTGATCGCATTGTCCCAAATCTTGATATGATAATGAATTCTTTCAATACACTTTCTTTTCTTTTCGTTCATCCTGTTGTCTTTACGCAGTCTTTGCTACCTCAGAAGGCTATATAATCAGTATGAATTTGCTAATGAGAATAGTGCATTCATGAAGATAAGTTCGCGTACCTTCACTATGCGTAAACAGTGAAATATTTTTAACACAACTAACATTAAATTTCACTTTACTCACGGACACAGCCTATACAATTTTTATCTAATTCTACCGTTAGGCAGTTTTCATTCATTTGCACTTCTAGATAGACGAAAATACATTTCTTAACGACCTTTAAATGGCTTTCATTAATGATCAAACTTCACAGCTGGGGAAAATACATTTCAGTTAAATGTCCTGCCATATTAACGGTATAAGTATAATAATACTACTTTTGTTACTTAATCGCTGCTCAGTAAACATATGCTTTAATTTTCGCGCCATTTCTGGGCGAAACAAGGTAGCGTGCTTGCTGGCCACGTTCATGCATGACGACCTCAATTAACAGCCTTGTGAACTCCTTACACTTTCGTTTTATCTCACACATCATTAGTGCCATTGTCACGATGCAGATGACTCATTATTATTTCACTTGATATGTCGCTTAGATTAACAATGGTTTTAGTCGTTCATGTAATTACATTGGCAGGATAACGTTAAAGGCTAGAATTTCATTCAAACTTTTGAAACACTTCCTCCAGTTGTTACGCATGTAGCATACGTGATATGTTAAAATAACAATACTGATATTAATTGGTGTATTCTCAAAGTATTTTTTATTGATATTTATCCTTGCAGTTAGTCGAATCAAGGTATCTACATATGTGATGTCTACATCTGTGTTACTAAATTATTAATATTTGTAGTTGGAAACTATCCAATTAGCGACAAATATAACATGATATTATAATAAATGAATTGATTTAAAATTATAGAAATCTAGACTTTTTTTCGAAGTTGTCGCGTCTTGTGAAGTTGTGCAGTGAGCTCTAGCAAACATCGCCAGAAAGTAGGACGCACTCATTTGAAGCAGGAATCATAAGGATTGCGAGAGCTCCTCGTGGCGACATTTTCAATTAAAAGGAGACAGGCCGGGCTAAGTCAAAGAGGCCAGTCTGCGACATGCACACGCGTGATCTCTACCACGCAGTGCGGTCCAATCTTCATCCAATGCGTGCTCGGCGTACGGGCAAGGTGGAGTAACGTTTAAGTAGACTAGAAAGTGATCACTGTCCCTCCTGAATAGGGACTCAGAGTTTTTTAAACATAATTTTATATTAGTTCATAAATATTTCAATATTTAATTGCAAATATAATACTTTATTTTTATATTAATTAGTACCGTATTATGTTTAATATTTGCTAGTAGAAAGAGTAGACAGTTCTGGTTGTGCTCCAAAAGATACCGTTCCCACCCTACGGATGGTATACCACTTAATCGTGCAGATAGACACATTATCTTAGAGCGCTCAAGCTTAAATGAGTAAAAAACTAGCCATAATATTTTTAATTTTCCTATTTTAGTAGAATAAATATTGATCGCCTTCTTCAAATTTCTTTGAGATAACCGAGCATACTTGGACTACGTTTCGCCCCCAGTGAATCTCCGGAACTTTCCATTTGCTACTAAGAAGCTTTGTACGACCGCACCACGGCCTTTCAGTCCACACCCCGGAGAGTTAGGGAATCTTCCTCAGCTGGAAGGACCCAACTGAAACCAAGGCGTGTTACCTATTTACTTTTCGGTTCCGCGACGCAATGAGCGACGCGTTTGTTTTCCGGCCGCCCTCGGCGGTTGGCACAGACCGTAGATAGGCGCTCGTTGTTCGGGGAGCGCAGGCAAAGAGCAAACGCGGGGCGAGGCGCGGCCGATACTGCGACCGGCGAGGACGTCGACCCGGGCGGCAGACGACTAATCGCGCGGGAATTCTAATCGCGCTCGTAAACGTTGCGTGGACTAGCGCCGCAGTTGACTAAAGGGCGGCGGCGCAGCCTGAGGGGAGACACGTAGACATTGTCTCTCCGTCTTTCCTATTTCATTTTTTTATTTAAGATCGCATCAACTTCTAGGTCATTAGCGACCACCATTGCTTGTAACGGTATGGTAAATGTGAGGATGACACGATGTGATGATGACAGGGGGTGAAAGGACGAAAACAATACAACCATGCCCGAGGCGGGATTGGAACCTGCGATCCTTCGGTACGAGATCGGTACGGCACTGCTACCCTGCTGATCTCGCCACCGGATGGGCTTTATTGTCATAATTAATCGTCCCTATTGTCATAATTAAGGAATATCTATCAATGTACTAATTCTCACGTAAAGTAAGAAAATTTCACAAAGACAGTTCATGCTTTTCTACATTTTTCCAAGGCGAACTAATGAGGAATATCACAAAATAGGCCGCGAATCACGGAGATCCATCCTTGAAATGTTTGTTGAAGCTTGTTCTAGTCCAAGCTCTTGTGGGCTATAGTTAGGAAGAGTAGGTGGGGGCGTGGGAGTTGGCGACTGCGTGGGTGGGTTGTCCCTGGGGAGCGACACCGGGCGACGGCGAATTCCTGGTGCGCTGACGCAAGCGGCCGAGTTTCACGCCGCCGCCGTGGTGGCCTTCTTCGAACGACGCACACGCAGCTAGGAGAGCGTCCCAGAAATAACGGGCCTACGAAAAGATTCTGCGGGCCTGGAAACGCCTTCTTACTCACTCCAATTTCAGCCTGCGCGTCCCAAAGCTCACTTTTCATGCGCAGACAGAATGGATTAGCCCATACGTCAGCTACAACTTTAGAAAATTGTATTATAGAAAGGTTCTGAATGTCAACTGGAATTCATCGAAATTAAGTATATAATATTTTATCAACATACACTGACCACAAGGTTAACTGACGATTTGAATAGTTATATTTAATAATAATATCAATCACTGTATCGCATTCCTTTAGTTTGCAAGTTATGGTAAAAGATTTATACGAAATAAAATATAAAATGTTATTATTGTGCTCTACCTTTACCCAGAACTTTCTTGCGTTCGAAGTTTCATCGCCTTGGCCTTCAAAGTGAGGCTCGAGGTAACAAATCTATTGATAGTCTAATTAGGTGAGAAATGTCTTCCGCTGGGAGTCAAGGGTTTCAGATTCAATTTCTGGCGCGACGACGACGGTAAAAGTTATTTAATCGAGATCAAAACGTCTGCCGTCCAACGCTGACTCATTGAACAATTTCAGTTCCCAGGCTTGCGGTAAAACTGTTTTGAAATCCCACCCGATTCCTGAATTGGCTCACCCCTGCACCGACTGCTGGCGCGTCCGCCCTTTCAAGTGAAGAGTTCTGCCAACTGGTCGCCGCGCGGGCCGCTCGCACCGAAGAAGACTCGTTCAGCTTAAGTTAAGAGTCCAGAGATGCAAACACGTGACAGGTAGCATTAAGAGATCGGTATCTATTTAATCGCCTGGGTGGGAGGTAATTGAACATGACATGGACGCCGAGTGAAATGCCTAAACAGCTCTTCTTTTGTTCTTGTGAAGACTCCTGGGTTATCAACACGCGCTTTTATTTATTTTCAGCCAGCTTAGTGACTGTTAACGTCGTCGTTTATGTATCGTTTTTTATCCTTATTCTTTACTACTTTTTTTCCAAATTTACCCCTTATTCTTCATATTTTAGATACCGAAATAAAGGCGCCCCGTCGAAATAAATTTTCACGCACAACATCATTTTCTCTGGGACGCGAAATATTTATATAATTTTTCCGACCCTTCAGCTCTGCGATTAAGTCCAAACGATACGAATTCTGTTCTATTACTCAAAACATTTAAATCAGAAGAATATGCCTATCTCGGTGTACGTGATCCATCAAACAAAACCGTTCTTTAATTTTAGTCCGGCGTGTTTTCGATTTCTGCGCGTGTCAAGCGCAAGCAAGTGATTACCAAGCGGCGCGGGGTGTGCAGGAATTTTCGCAGGTGCCCTTCGCGCGGCGCCGTCAAGGTCGGCCGCGCGCAAAATGTGCACCCGAGGTGCGTTCCCGATGAAGGTCACAGGGGGGGGGGAGGCAGGACCCAGAACGGGCGCTGGGGCACCAGGTCTGAAGGCGAGTCGCAACCGAACAAGAAGGCGACCGAAACGGTTCGCAGAGGGACCTGTCCTGGCCAATAGATGGGCTGGGATGTAAAAGGATGAGATGTATAAGGGAATCAGCTGATGTCACAGCAGTGCCTCTGTCTGGGAGACCCTAGGTTTCGAGTCCTGACGAGGTCGTATTCAGCCGCAGCCTCAGCGCAGAATTCTAGTAGACGGCTTTCTGATCGGTAGGTTTTCCATGGCTCATCCGATCAATACCTGGAGAAAACCGAAGAAGTACCCTAGAAAAAGGGTCACAGACCGCTTGTGATTTTTTTCTTCCTCTTCCTTACCTATTCTCACCACTTACTTACACACACGCGCACTAAACTACCACACAATCGGGAGATCTGCCGGGAGCTTATAGCTTGTTCCGATTAGAACGGTGCCTCACTGGGGTGCCTTGCGAGGGTGGGAATGGGACGGGCCAGGATCTCCCCATCCAGATGCGAAAGAATTCTTTGGCCTCCCGTGATGAAACCCTGGACCACACTTACGGGACTAATGACAATGGCAGTTGACGCGCTTGGAAAGAAAATAATAAATGTGAAGGCTCATGAAGTACATGAGTTGTGCCTTCACGGGCAAAGTGGTGACGGGGAGGTGCGGGAGTGGATGAGTGTCAGGGAAAGAAGAGGGCGAGAAAGAGGGGAGGAGAAGAGCGGAGTGTGGCGGCGAGGGGAGGCGGAGAAGGGGCGTGGCGGGCGCGGGATGGGCTTTTGCGGCCAGGGAGAGGCAGGGCCGTCGGGCGGCGGGACGGACGAGACTGGGGCGGGCGAGCGGCGAGGCGGGGGCGGGCGGGCGAGGCGGGCGGGAGGCTGGGCGCTGGAGAGCGGGGCGGGGCGTGGCCGGGCGAAGGCGCGGCGCCAGGTCCTCAGAAATAGCCGCGGCGCCCGGGCGCGCTCCGCATACCCGCGCCGCGTATTTATAGGCGCGCCAGAGCGGCGGCCATAGCGCTCGCCGCACGCGTGGGGCGCTTCGAAGGCAAAGGGATAGAAAACTTCGTTGCCGCAGCCTGTAACACTGAGCTTTTGAAGGGAAAAGCTTTGTTCCGGAGAGCTTCGTAAATATAAAACAGGATGTCTGTTCTAGAAAATGTAATTAGTCCATCTAATGAAATGAAAATTTCCAGTTATCACTTAATAATCAAATATTTTAGTCTCCTGTAACTGAAACTGAGACGAATATTGATATGATAGAAGTACAAAAATATATATAGAATGTTAGTGGTTATGGTGAGAGATTTTTTCATTTCTGACGCGCATATTATAACATTTGGTGTGATGTACATTAGTATTCTACATTAGTAACTTCCCATTTCCTTTCAGGAAAGAAAAACAAGAACTAGTCTGTACCGTAATTCAATTACTCGCAAGCCAATGTCACTCAGCTGTAATCCTTGAGCTACGATTTAAGATCGCCTTCAAACTGGCTCAGCAGCAAGGAAGATACGACTTTTGAACGTACAAGGAGAACGTTGGTTCCCGCGCCCGTGAATAGAGCCGCATTCCTTTCTCCTTTGCAGACGTCCGTCCTCCTCGGCGCTCGCTGAGCGGCACGAGCCGCTGCTTCCTCGCGGGGCTGTTGCGCCGACGGCCAGCGCGCTCTATGACGCACCGCTCCTCGAGAGCCGCCGGCCCGGCCACAAATATGCGGCAGATTCCTTGCGCGCTGCGCGCCTTACACACGCCCGTGTTTACTCTGTGGGCCACACAGTGCAGGGTGTCACTGGTTGCCTTTATCACTTCCAAAACCACGAAGCATTTCATTTACAACTGAATAGAGCAGATGCAGTATGAAGTTGAATAACGGGCATAAAAATACGGGGGTTTCAATTTGTTAGGCTAAATGTCTTAAAATGTGAGAATAAAACACGTTGTAGATATTTGTTTCTGAACATTTGGAAACGCTTAAAACGCACAGCAGTGCGTTTCAAGTAGGTCACAAATAGTTTTCTAAAACCCCAACTTAGTAATGTATCTTATTTTAATCCGAAGTGTGGCTCCGTTCAGTAAATCACTACATTCAAAACCGGCCAATTCATCATCCTTAAAATTCATTTTAAGGATGATGAATATGCCCCAGCAATGGTGTACAGAAGAATGAGTAACAGGAATTTTCAACGAGCGTTCTCTCCCTAAAAGACAACAGCATTAAGATCTGGCCAGATGTTAAGGCGACTCTTCACATTCGGCATTCGCCGAGCAGCGAGCTACTGCTCGCCCTATCACCAACAGCTGATGTGTTCGGCGAATGTTCGATTCCTTTGATGTGTTCTAAAGACCAACATGCGGTAGATAAGGCGAATACCGAATATTCGGCGCTCGATGAATTGCAAGACATCCGTCCACACTACTCGGTATTCGGAATTCGCCGAATGCCGCGTGAGCGGAGCCGCCTTTACAAGGGGAAACGCAGATCCAGAGCCCCATCGCACATCCAACACGTGCGAAGACGCGGATGCGCTTTGCACTACGTTGGCCGCATGCAGCCTACGTAGGAGATCCTACGCAGGGCGCTTCCGGGAGTCGGGTCTCCGCCCGGGGTCCACGCCCCCGGAGGAGCGCCACCGAAACGGAAGCGCGCCCGGAACGCGCCGCATGTCGTTGCGCCAGCAGCTGTTTTCCGGTTCGCTCGCTTTCGCGGAACGCCGCCCCGCGCGCCAGCGTCGCCTTCCGACAACATCGAGGCGTTCGCGATAGCCAGGTGTGAAACAGCGCGCGTTGGCTCTTCGCAATGAAAGCCGGATGAGAGATAGAAATGGAGACTGAATTTCTCTGGCAACAACGCTTCGTCGTTCCTGAACTGCAATACTGACAACTCGAAAGTTTTGTAATAGACGTGGTTAAAGCTTTCGCTGGCTGTGAAATGTAGGTACCTCACGCTTATTGATTGATGGATTAAGAAGCATGACTGGAAATCTTAATAGGAGTCTGATAAAAATGATAATTTTAATTATTGTTATTGCAACCCAACGTGTCTTGTGAAATTACTCAATGTGACCTGAATGTACATGAGGCAACCTGTTTTATTTTGCGGTAGAAAGGTTTACAAGGGAAATTGGTACTCCTCCCCCGGAATTTGACAAGAGGCCTAGGTATTTGTGAAATTAATGCGAAAATCATTTGCTATTGGAAATGCCTAAACCTCAGAGCGAAGTCGACTGTTCTTCGAAAGAGGCGGCGCCACAATAGCATCTGTAAAGATGTTGGAGTGGAGGGGCGGCGTTGAGGCGCCACAGTCGAGCCTGTGGTTGCTGTCGCGCCAAGACAAAGCCCGCCTGTTGAATCACGACTCGCCCCTCCTCCTCAAGCCCTGCCTGCCTCCGTCGGCCCGGCCCGGCACGACCTGCGCGGACGGGCGCGGCCGAGCTCCGCCCCGCCCCGCCACCCCGCCCCGCCCCGCCCCGCCCGCCCCGCCCCCGCCCGCCCCGCCCCCCCCCCGCCCCGTCCCGCCCCGCGCCGCGCCCCAAATGCCACAAGCCGGGGTGTGTCCAACCGCCCACGCAGCCGGGCCGCATATTACCCGTGGCGCAGTTGCTCAAGATCGTAAACGATTCGGGGAAAAAATACTGCGTACGTTTATTCCTTGGCACGGCGATGAGCGTCGAATATGCAGTGGTTCGGCTACCACGTTTCTTCGCGTTGAAGGAATTTAGGTTACGCTGACTCTTCACGGACGAGTAGAAGAACTTGAGCCGCCAAGTAGAGAGAATAACCAATAAACTTCAGGAAAACCTAAAGAGTTCAAGCAATGACAGAAATGTAGACTAACGAATATGAGAATCCGAAGCATGCGGTAGTCTGTTCGACTCGTTGTAATCTCCACCCACTCCACTGCGGTCGGAACGTTGCTTGCCCGCAAACGTGCCGCGGGCCACGAACGCGTTATAAGGCATTACAATTAAAGTTGCGGCGGTGCGAGCCGGCGCGCTCCGATCCTGCAGCGCATAACGGCGGGCGGCTGCGCCGGCGGGAGGCGGCAATTCCGATTAGACGACCTACTGACGTCAGTGTGAGGCCACGGGTAGTGTTGAGGAGTGGCGGTGGTGTTGGATTATCCTTTCAATTGAAATGGTTGAGCATTGAGTTTTAGTGTGACAGAAAAACGATAGAGCTGCGTGATTGTAGAAGTGCATAGTTGGGAATGAACATGGGGAAAAAAATACTTGCCAGCAGCCAACAGGATACCAGGTTTGCTGACCTTGGCAGGAAGTTGTAAGTAAAACGCACGAAAATAAGGGTAGTACTGCAGTTTTGCCTTGCTAAACATCGTGGACATTCATTACATAAGTTTCACACTTGATTCAACTTAATCAGGAATCAGTTCAGTTCTAATATTTCCCTTGTTTTCTCTTCCCAGAAACTTGTCCAACTGTGCTGACGTTGCTGCGGAAAAAAAATTCAACATTTTTTGCCTCATTAGGACAACCTCAGTGGTGGGGAACAGGTGACTGCAAGAAAGCCGGTATTTGTAACTATGACAGAGCCAAGCGACAGTAGAAAGGCGTCAGCGCCGCGTCCTTGCGGGTAGCTGTGGCGAGTTCTTGTCGCGTCGTGCATCCAACGAGTAAAGCGCGCCGGATGAGCGCACGCGGCGTGGCGGCGTGTAATTCCTCGCTGCCGCTCTATCTGCTTCCCCTGCGACCGCAGAGCCTTTGTGTTCCCGTGTTCTTACGCTACAGTGCCCCGCTTGCCACGCCCCTTTCGCGGCCCATATCCGTCGCTTTCACGGGAGGTTTTGCTAATGGACAACACCGAGTTCCTCCTATACTATGCCTTTACTGAGATGGCTCTCGCCATTGCCAAATTCTTCTGCCCGTCTTGAAGTCGATAATTATATATTACTATGTGATACGAACGGAACGATGATCGTGTTATCTTACTACTTCTCCAGTAAATAACAAAGAAAAATAGTTCAGTCAGATTTCAACGCCTTCTATCTTGGCCAACATCTTATAATTATCCAAATGTACACACGGTTTTTTCTTTCTATGTTTATTTTTTCGGTGCTTTGTGCTGATCTTGTATCAACTGAACCAATAAACGCAGCTTTGAGAAGGCCCGAGAGCCCGAAAGGAAAACGGACTCAAGGTTATCGACATCCGGGTATCCTTTTGGAGTTAAAATAATTTCACGCCCATATAAAAAATCCGCAGCGGAGCGCAATCATCCGCCCTCAGTATCGCCTCCATAATGTCAGCCATCGCTTACTTTCTCGTGATTATTATGACAAGACTATGTGTCCTGAATCAGGCTAAGATTATCAAGATGTTACAAGTTATAATTTACCGTTGGAGGTCTTTTTTTTTTTTTTTCGTTTTTCCGAAACTGGATTTTTTAATGTTTTATGAAAACACTCTGCTATTGGCCAAATCCACAAGATGATAATTGAACATCGAGGCGACATCTAAAAACCACGAATGACTGGACGCTATTTGGAGCTAATATTCTTCGCTGTTCCCTTTCTTTTAAAAACCTCAAGGTAATAATCATTGAAATGTTTATTTCTTCTTTGTGATATTGTTTAGTTCAAAATCCACTTTTTGGCGGCTGTATTGGCGTGACCGGTATCTATACTTTTCCAGTCAGTTCCGTGGTGCACCATTTACCGCTAGCTTCGCTTTACGCGCGGGCAAGGTTGAAACAGTGAAGAAGAGGGAAAGGATTCGTTGGCGGTTGCGGTGCGGGGCGTAGCTGCCTCTGCCCAGGAGCGGCTACCAGTTGCCGTCGGTTAGCACACGGTTTTCTCTAATCATGGTTATCTCCCACTAGCGGTGCCCACCGCCACAGACAGGACAAGCTCTTTGCCTCCTGAACGGGGCCTCCCGGCATGTGTATTAGTGTAGCGGCCATATTAGTGTAAGTGTTTTGTTTTGTGTAAGATACGAGATAGGCACAAGGAAAGAGGAAGATGAGATCGCGCGCGGTCCGTGGCCCCTCTGTTAAGTACACAAAACTCGCATGTTCGCCTTGGAATGTTGATCTAGAATTACTCCTTCCAAAACAGCGACTGAATAAGCCCTAGTAGGCTAACAAGCCCAGTGTCAAAAATCCTGCCACCGTCGCGAGTGGTAGTCCGTAGGACTCCCGGTCAGAGGGACCGCAGTGACACCAGTTGCATGCCCTGAGGCCGTCTCTGTCCCGCAGCGAGGTCGCTGTCGCCACCTCCCGTTATGTGGACGCCGCCGGCTGCCTCCGGCCGCCGCCAGCAGTGGCACTTCAAGGTCGCGAGACCGCGGGGGCAGGAGCAGCGACCACCCGCAGATCACACACGAACCCCTCGAGCGGGTGACGAGGGTTTTCTCGCTGGCGCAGTCTGTCTGCTTCCGCGTAGGATCGCGCCTGAGTGAGTTGGCGTTTTGAAAAATTAATTCGCGTTTTAATCCGGAGCATGGTTTGCAGAAAGCATAAAAACAGAAATTAATGGATGAAAACGACGTCGGCGAAAATGGGTATTTGAGTAGGCATACATTACATCGACGAAACCTCTATTTATAATTTAAGTCTCGGCCGGGGGGAAGTGGGAATAATTTTACGTCCGCATCACAGTTTCATAACAACCGTTAAATGGTCTGTAGATGTCTGTATACCGTTCATAAGATCAACTGAGATCCATCCTCATTTGATAGAGATAAATTGTTTTGTAAAATTTCCTACCTCCACAAAAGTCTTTTACACTTCGATTTAAACATTAGCGATCTTGTTGACGGTAAATCAGCTGTTACAGTGTTCATTCAATCGCGGGGGCTTAATGTCACCTAACAGTAGCGGCGTTTAAAGCTTTCGAATTGGATGACACCATAACAGCAGATGAACTGTCAAAGGACACGTGTAATATAAACAGAAGTATCACCTCGTATGACGCACTTGCAGATCGAACCTCAGGACAAAAAACTAAAAACCGCACGAAATTGAATCCGGTCATTCGAATGTTTCTAAATTGCAAACTGGTTATTTAGAAGAGACCAAATATTCCGACCAGGCAGTTTCAGCGCGCGCAAGTTTTTTGGTAAAACGCCACAAATTTTCTGGAGCAGAGGCCCTCACGGAGAGTAAACAGAAAACTACTTGCTGCTTGTGATTTTATCTAATGAGAGCATACGTGGGTATGTTTCAATGTTACGAAGCCAAAAGCAAAGTCAAATAATTATTGAATCTAATGGTGGGTGCTTAAATATTCCAATGGTTTTCCAAGTAATAGATTCAATTCTTCTGAAGTGTTTAGTAAAACATCAACCGTTAACACTATTTAAACATAAAATATGAACAATCTAACTTCAAATATTGGTCTCCATAAGAAGTCCCAACGTTCTAGGCCAAGCTTGTAATTAATAAAGCCAAACTCTTAAATTAACATGAATCTATTCGTACTTCATACAGAATTTAAATGGAGCTGTGAGGCCACTATTCTGGTTTGGCGCGGTAGGTGAGTCCAGTGCTGAGGAGTTGCTGAGTTCCTGAAGGCAGCTCGGACGTGCGCGAGAACGTCTGGCGTTTGATTCGGCAGGAGTTCGCTTCTTGTCGAATGCCCCGTCTTCCGCCGGCGAGGCGCCTGTGTCGGAGCGTGTCCTCTATGGAAGCGCTTGCATTTCCGACAGCCATTGATCATTTCGATCTCATGTCTTCCCTTTTGATGTTTTACAAATCTCCGGACAAATGAGAGACCTGTCCAAGATCACGTGATGTCAATGTGAATGAACAAAATGGCATAAAGCAAGAATTAATTCAAATCATGTAAATTTAAAATGGAGGCATAATAAGAAAAGTAAGGTACTGTTCCTGAATATCTCATGAAATTTACTGGAATCCCATGATCTTGAAATAAATAACATTTTCCATGTTCAACACAGGGTACCACTAATTTCATTATTATAATTCATTCCTGTGTTTGAAAAGCCAACCGTAGTGTTCAATTTACAATATTTCAAATTTTATAATAAATCGACAACGCGATAAACAAAAAACATAATTGGGGAATTTTTTTACATTTTCAGAAACGTTTTACATTACTGACAAGTACAGGTTTTTGTTGAGGATATCGGTCTCGTAATCAATATGATAACCATTATGAAAAGGTTAATCAAATACTATTCATTATCCTGAACACAATGGTCGTATAATACAATCCAAAACATTAAGACGAACTTCAGCTGCGGGAAGTCTTCCTCGGGCGTACTGTTTTTGTAGCAAATCCGCTCGACCCCCACGAGGGCAAGTGAAAGTAAGAAGGCGCTGGCATTCTGTTGCAGGCCACGGCTGACCCCCGACAAATTGTCCAGTCACCTTAACTCATACGTTCATGGCGAGTTCATGTAAACTTCTCGAAGATGCGATGTTAAAGCTCTGCCATTGTCCGCTTGATATCGGACCACAAGACTTGCTTTCTTTGGTCTAGAAACGATTTATGAATAAAGGCAAAATAATGATAAAAATGACAAGCTTTAATCATCTAAAAAATGTTATCGACGCGAAACTTTTAGTAATTTATGAGATTTCTCTTACCCTTTTTTATCCCAAGACTTCGAGAATGAAGAAAAGCTTGCCTAGTGGGTACTTCCAGTGCAGACACAAGAAAACATCACAGTCACCATAATGGTTCACACAATGAAGGTTGACCCAAAAGACTTTTAACGGTTAATCAACGAGCGTACACATCCCATGCATTTCAAACGTTTCCTGGAAGTTGAAACCGCGCTGTTTTAACATTAAGCGACGACAAAAAGGAGTTTACAGCCGCGAGAAAGCAGCCGCCCCCACTTGGCAAACATCATCCACAAAGGAACACTCGAACCCGGGGCTTCCGCCCTCGAACGCCGGCCGGGCGGGCTGGTCGCCGTCGGCCAACAGCGGAGCGACGGTGCTCACCCCCTGGACCCTGTCATGCACCACAGGTGACCTGCCGTCAAAATTTAGGGCGTCATCCGGGCGACCCGAGCCCCGCCCCCTCGACCCCCGCTCCCAACGGGCGGGCACGCGGCATGTTCACGCACCGCAAACGCGCCAGGCATTCCCGCGTGCGTGTGCTACACGCGCTCGTCGCGCGGCGACCACGTTGCCCGCCAGTGCGCTCTCTTTTGTTCGTCGCAGGCGATTGACAGCAGAAATATTTGAGCGACCACAACGACGCGATGAGGAGACCACCGCTCGTCTGCTATCGCGCCGTCGCTCTTTGGGATGTCCTGGCGCGAAAGAGCGCGCGAAATTGAGCGAGTAGCTCTCATTGAATATTTGGAGAATAATTTCTATTTACTCAAGAGACTATGTTTGCACGCTCCCACAACGTTACAAATAATCGACACCGGTTAAAACACGATGCATAGATTTTTTTGTTGATTTTAACTATACAACTTTGTTTATATTACGATATACCCAAATGAATTTGGGAAAATGTTTATAAAATCAAAATGATTTTGCGGCATAATTTCTTTCCGGAATTTTTTTATTAATAGCATTTTGAAAAATATAATCGCCAGTTCAAAAATCGCCCAAAAAAACGTTATCTCTTCGGTGACTGACTCTAAAAAAAGGGCGAAGTTTCAGGAAAGCAGTAGTGCCGCAACGAAAGAAAAAGGCGGAGGAGAGAGATAGATGTGTGACTCGATAAGCGTACGGATCATTACCCACAGGACAAAAATACACACCACAATAGCGGAAAAGTCGGGTAGGCCGAAGCTGAATCTATGCATAGCAACCACGGGTTTCTTCGTTTTGAAAATTCCCGGGCAGTGTTAATTAATAAAAAATAAATAATTATAAAACTACCACAGCCGTTTCAAAACGACACCCAGTCCAAAAAATTCGGACAATATTGAAACCCGCTTGGCCTTAATATCCCTGCGGAAGAAGCCCACGTCGCGCCAAGGGAAGTGCTAGGAGGTGCCCGGCCGCCAGCCGCCAGCGGCGCGGCTGCGCGGAGCAAGCGAGTTCGCGCGCCGCCATAACCGCTCGCTCGGAAGTGGAACGGTTCCGCCCCGCCGCGTCGCCGCGACGCGCGTCGTCCGGGGATCAGCATACAAACGCGCCCACGACTCTCCGCCCGCCCACCAGCGTCCGTGCCCCACCAACGCGGCAGGGGAGCGTATACACACCACCGTAATTTTATTGATATCAGAAACAAGTATGTTCGTTAAATGATGCTTACGAGAAACGAATGTATTTACGTGTGCGAGCAACAATCAAAAATTAAATTTTATTTGAAAAAGTTAATAGATTGATCTTTTCATTTTGTTGTAACTTCCAACCGAAAGCTTACGTTAAAACTATCGTGCTAAAAAATCTTCAGTCCATTTCCTTATAAAACTATAGAGTGTGCCTACTTGCGTAAGTATTGTTGAAAACGGTTTATAATTTAATTGGAGAGTAACAGACATTTAATGTTGATGTGCCCGTATAGTCCATCAAAAGGTATCACGGAAGATGTGAAGATTGAGCGGTACTCGCCAATGAGAAGATCGCTTACAAGACGTCGCGTATCCAACACTGCATTGAAAGGAAGGTATTGTGGCTTTGGAGCGGGAGAATTCCGGTGCCGTATGTCTCCCGCGGGAAGGTCGTTACTGCCCTCCGTCGCCTTACGTAAACGGTGCCGCTGGAGAAAATTTTTGCTCAGTCATTGCGTTTGAGTTAATTAATTGTACGTGACGCTTAACTGTTGTTCTGGATTCACTTCGTGAACTCTCTCCCCGGGAAGCGTGTTTCTTTCAGGCAGCAGATAGCAAGTTGTGTGCATTGTTCATGTTCTGGGGAATGTGTTTGACTGCCGGCGAGATTAAAATTGAAGTTTTAAAGCTTAAAAAAATAATTTAAATCAGATTGAAATTTACAATGAGCCGCTTAAAAGTATTTACAACTTACCTAGGAAAAAGCTGGCCTGATTGCGTGATAGAGATGTTTAATATGGCTTTCATTAACCACTTCTCAACTTTAAATGCAAAAAATTTCGATGTTTTACAGAAGAATTTTAGTTTACTTTTTTGCATTTTAACCATTTTGAAAAAGCACTCCGATTTTTCGAATTCAAATTGGTCCTCGTATTTTTGGAAAAAATTCTTCCCAAAAACCTTTATTTTTTTTTTTCTTTTTTTTTTTTCCAAAAAAGGGGGGGGGGGGGCTCTTCTTTTGGGGGGAAAAAAAAAAAGTTTTTGGGGGGGGGGGGGAAAAAAACAGTTTTTGTAAGTGCAAGGTTCAAATCTTTTAGTTCCAGTTCTTGGCTCTACCTACAGCTCTCGACCC
>BOPP01000087.1:370368-389013 GCA_017312745.1 Gryllus bimaculatus | reverse complement strand
ACGGACGAATAGAAGAACTTGAGCGCAAGTAAAGAGAATCCAATGACTTCAGGAACCTAAAGAGTTTCTAGCAATGACAGAAATCGTCCTGTAGACTAACGTATGAGTATCCGAAGCATGCGGGTAGTCTGTTCGACCTTCGTTGTAAATTCCTTCACCATCCACTGGGTCGGAACGTCGCTTGCCGAACGTGCCGCGGGCCCGCGAACGCGTATAAGCATACAATTAAAGTGGGCGGTGCGAGCCGCGGCTCCGATGCCTGCAGCGATAACGGCGGCGGCGCCGGGGGAGGCGGCAATTCCGATAGACGACCTACTGACGTCAGTGGTGGAGGCGGTAGTGTTGAGGAGTGGCGGTGGTGTTGGATTATCCATTTCAATTGAAATGGTTGAGCATTGATTGTTTAGTGGTGACAGAAAACGATAGAGCTGGTGATTGTAGAAGTGATAGTTGGGATGAACTGGGAAAAATACTTGCCAGCAGCCAACAGATACCAGGTTGCTGCTTGCAGGAAGGTTGTAATAAACGACGAAAATAGGTAGTACTCAGTTTGCTGTAACATCGTGGACATTCATTACATAAGTTCACACTTGATTCACTTAATCAGGAATCAGTTCAATCTAATATTTCCCTGTTTTCATCAGAAACTTTCCAACTGTGCTGACGTTGCTGGAAAAAATCTAACATTTTTTTCTCAGTGGGTGGAACTAGTGACTGCAGAAGCGGTATTTGCTAACTATGACAGAGCCAAGCGACAGTAGAAAGGCGTCAGCGCTGGTCCTTGCGGTAGCTGTGGCGACGGTGTCGCGTCGTGCATCCAAGAGTGAAAGCGCCCGAGAGCGCACGCGCGTGGCGGCGTGTTAATCCTGCTGCCGTCTATCTGCTTCCCCTGGACCGCAGAGCCTTTTGTCCCGTGTTCTTACGCTACAGTGCCCGCTGCCACGCCCCTTTCGTCGCCCTATCCGTCGCTTCAGGTGGTTTGCGATGACAACACCGAGTTCCTCCTATACTATGCCTACTGAGATGGCTCTCGATAGCCAAATTCTTTGCCGTTTGAAGTGCGATAATTATATATTACAATGTGATACGATACGGAACGATTATCGTGTTATCTTACTACTTCTCCAGTGAAATAACAAAGAAAAATGAGTTCAGTCAGATTCAACAGTCAGCTTCAACGCCCAACATCTTATAATTATCCAAGATGTACACACTGTGTTATTTTCTTTCATTGTTTATTTTTTCGGGGCTTTGTGTGGATCTTGTATCAACTGAACCAATAACGCAGCTGTGAGAAGGCCCGACAGCCTAAGGAAAACGACTCAAGGTTATCGACTCCGGTATCCTTTTGGAGTTAAAATAATTTCACGCCCATATAAAAATCCGCCAGGAGCGCAATCATCCGCTCAGTTATCAGCTCCATAATGTCAGGCATCGTTACTTCTCGTGATTATTATGACAGATATGTGTCCTGATCAGCTAAGATCAAATTGTTACAATAGTATAATGTTACGTTGAGGATTTTTTTTTCGTTTTCCGAAACGGATTTTTTAATGTTTTATGAACACTCTGCTATGGCCAAATCCACAACATGTAATTGACATCTAGGGCCGGACATCTAAAAACCAGAATGACTGGACGCTATTTGGAGCTAATATTCTTCGCTTTTCCCTTTCTTAAAAACCTCAATGTAATAATCATTGAAATGTTTATTTCTTCTTTGTGATATTGTTTATTTCAAAATCACTTTTTGGCGGGCTGTTTGCGTGACCGGTATCTATACTTTCCAGTCAGTTCGTGGTGACATTTACCGTACTTCGCTTACGCGCGGGCAATGTGAAACAGTGAAGAGAGAAAGGGATTGTTGGCGGTGCGGTGCGGGGCGTAGCTGCGTGCCCAGGAGCGGCTACCAGTGCCGTCGGTTAGCAAGGTTTTCTCTAATCATGTATCTCCCACTAGCGGGCCACCGCCACAGACAGGACAAGCTCTTTGCTCCTGACGGGCCTCCCGGCATGTGTATTAGTGTAGGGCATGTTAGTGTAAGTGTGTGTAAGGGATGAGGGTAGGACAAGGAAGAGGAAGATGAGATCGCGCGCGGTCCGTGGCCCCTCTGTTAGAGTACACAACTCGGCATTCGCCTGGTGTTGATCTAGAATTCTCCTCCAAACAGTGACTGAATAGCCCTAGCTAACAAGCCAGTGTCGAAAATCCTGCCACCGTCGGGAGTGGTAGCCTAGGAGCTCCCGGTCAGAGGGACCGCAGTGACACCAGTTGATGCCCTGAGTCGTCTCTGTCCGCGCGGAGGTCGCGTGTTCGCCACCTCCCGTTATGTGGACGCCGCCGGCTGCCTCCGCCGCCGCAGGCAGTGAGTGGCACTTCAAGGTCGCGAGACGACGGGGCAGCGCAGCGACCACGCCGCAGATCACACACGAACCCTCGAGGGGTGACGAGGGTTTTCTCGTGGCGCAGTCTGTCTGCTTCCGCGTATGATCGCGCTGAGTGAGTTGGCGTTTTAAAAAATAATTCGCGTTTTAAGCGGAGATGGTTTGAGAAAGCATAAAAACAGAAATTAATGGATGAAAACGATCGTCGAAAATAGTATTTGAGTAGGCATACATTACATCTACGAAACTCATTATAATTTAAGTCTCGGCGGGGGAGGGGAGATAATTTTAGTCCGCATCACATTTTCATACAACCGTTAAATGGTTGTAGATGTCTGTATACGTCATTAATAACTTGAGATCCATCCTTATTTTGATAGAGATAAATTGTTGTAAAATTTCCTACCGCCACAAAAGTCTTCTACACTTCGATTTAAACATAGGATCTGTTGACGTAAATCAGTGTCATCCAATCGGGGGCTTAGATGTCACCTAAAGTAGCGGCGTTTAAGCTTTCGATTGGATGACACCAGAACAGCAGATGAACTGTCGAAGGACACTGTAAATAAATCGAAGTATCACCTCGTATGACGTCACTTCAGATCGAACCTCAGACTGCAAATCTAAACCCGGATGTAATTGAATCGGTCATTTCGAATTTTCTAAATTGAACTGGTTATTTAGAAGAGACCAAATATCCACCAGCAGTTCAGCGCGCGAAAGTTTTTGGTAAACGCCACATCTCTGAAGCAGAGACCCTCACGGAGTAAACAGAAAACTACTGCTGCTTTGATTATGCTAATGAGAGGATACGTGGTATTTTCAATGTTACGAAGCCAAAAGCATTCAGATAATTTTGAATCTAATGGTGGGTGTAAATATTCCATATTGTTTTCCAAGTAATAGATTCAATTCTTCTGAATGTTTAGTAAACATCAGGTTAACACTATGAAACATAAAATTAATGAACAATCTAACTTCAAATATTTAGTCTCCATAAGAATTCCCAACATTCTAGGCCAAGCTTTCTAATAAGCAACTCTTAAATTAACAGAATCTACTTCGTACTTCATACAGAATTTAAATGGAGCTGTTGAGCACTATTCTGTTTGGGCGGTAGTGGTCAGTGCTGAGGAGTTGCTGAGTTCCTGAAGGAGGCTCGGAGTGCGCCGAGAACGTTGGCGTGATTCGGCAGAGTTCGCTTGCTTGTCGAATGCCCCTTCCGCCGGCGAGGCGCCTGTGTCGGGTAGCGTGTTCTCTGGAAGCGCTTGCATTTCCGACAGCATTGATCATTCGAGTCTCATGTCTTCTTTGATGTTACAAATTCGGACAAATGAGAGACTCTGTCAAGATCACGTGATGTCAATGTGAATGAACAAATGGCATTAAAAAGAATTAATCAAATCATGTATAAAATGGAGGCATAATAAGAAAAGTAAGGTACTGTGTAATGGTTCTCATGAAATTTACTGGAATCCATGATCTTGAAATAATAACGTTTTCCATGTTCAACACATGGTATACGTAATTCATATATTATAATTCATTCCTGTGTTTTGAAAAGCAACGTAGTGTCAATTTACAATATTTGCAAATTATAATAATCGCAACGCGATAAACAAAACATAATAGGGGATTTTTACATTTTCAGAAACGTTTTACATTACTGACAAGTACAGGTTTTGTGTTGAGGATATCGTCTCGTAATCAATATGATAACCATTATGAAAGGTTAATCAAACACCTATTCATATCCTGAACACAATGGTCGTATAATACAATCAAAACATTAAGACGAACTTCAGCTGCGGGAAGTCTTCCTCGGCGTACTGGTGTAGCAAGATCCGCTCGACCCCCACGAGGGCAAGTGAAAGTAAGAAGGCGCTGGCATTCTGTTGCAGGCCACGGCTGACCCCGGCGACAAATGTCAGTCACGTTACTCTACGTTCATGGCGATTCAGTAACTTCTCGAAGATGCGATGTTAAATCTGCCATTGTCCGCTTGATATCGGACCACAAGACTTGCTTCTTTGGGCTAGAAACGATTATGAATAAAGCAAAATAATGATAAAATGACAAGGTAATCATCTAAAAAATGTTATCGACGGAAACTTTTAGTTCATTTTATGGATTTCTCTTACTTTTATCCCAAGACTTGAGAATGAAGAAAAGTTGCCAAGTTGGGTACTTCCACTGAGGAACAAAAACATCACAGTCACTATGGTTCTTAAAAGTGACCCAAATAGACTTTAAGGTAATAACGAGCGTGTTTCCATGTCATTCAAACGTTTCCTGGAAGTGAAACCGCGCTGTTTTACATTAAGCGACGACAAAGGAGTTTACAGCCCGAGAAAGCAGCCCGCCACTTGGCAAAGTCATCCACAAAGGGAACACTCGAACCCGGGGCTTCCGCCCTCGAACGCCGGCCGGCGGGGGCGGTCGCGTGGCCACAGGAGGACGTGTGCTCAGCCCCTGACCCTGTCACTGCGACACGGTGACCTGCGTCAAAATTAGGCCGTCGTCGGGCGACCCGGAAGGCCCCGCCCCCTCGACCCCCCTCCCCCGGGGGGCACGGGCTGTCACGCACCGCACGCGCAGGCATCCCGCGTGCGTGTGCTACGCGCGTGCGCGGCGACACGTGCGCCAGTGCGCTCTTTTGTTCGTCGCAGGCGTTGACACAGAATATGAGCGACACAACGACGCGATGAGGAGACCACCCGCTCGTCTGCTATCGCGCGTCGCTCTTGGGATGTCCTGGCGCGAAAGAGCGGCGCGAATTCAGCGAGTAGCTCTCATTGAATATTGAGAATAATTTCTATTTACTCAAGAGACTATGTTTGCACTGTCTCACACGTTACAAATACATCGACACGTAAAAAACGTGATTTTTTTGTGATTTTAACTATACAAACTTTGTTTATATTACGAATACAAACTGATTTGGGAAAATGTTTATAAAAAATGATTTGCGGCATAATTTCTTTCATGAGTTTTTTTATTAATAGATGTTGAAAGTATAATCGGGGTTTTAAAACGGCAAAGCTTATCTCTTGGTGATGATAAAAAGAGGAGTTTCAGGGAAAGAGTAGTGCGACGAAAGAAAAAGGGGAGGAGAGAGATGTGAACTCGATACGTACGGATCATTACACAGACAAAATTACAACACAATAGGAAAAGTCGGATAGGCCGAAGCTGATCTATGCATAGCAACCACGGTTTCTTCCTTTGAAATTCCCGGGCAGTGTTAATTAATAAAAAATAAAAAAATAAAAACTACCACAGCCGTTTCAAAACGAGTCAAAAATCGACAATATTGAACCGCTGCCTTAATATCCCTGGGAAGAAGCACGTCGCCAAGGGAAGTGCAGGAGGTGCCGGCCGCAGCGCAGCGGGCGGGGGCGGAGCAGCGAGTCGCGCGCGCCATAACCGCGCTCGGAAGTGGAACGGTTCCGCCGCCGCCGCCGTCGCCGCCGACGGCGTCCGGGATCAGCATACAAACGCGCCACGACGCTCCGCCCCGCCCACCGCGTCCCGTGCCCCACCACACCGCAGGAGGGATACACACCACCGTATTTATTGATATCAGAAACAAGTTATGTTCGTTAAATGATGCTTACGAGAACGAATGTATTTACGTGTGCGAGCAACAATCAAAAATTAAATTTTATTGAAAAGTTAATAGATTGATCTTCATTTTGTTGTAACTTCAACGAAGTTTACGTTAAGAACTATCGTGCTAAAAAATCTTCAAGTCCATTTCCTATAAATACGTATAGAGTTGTGCCTACTTGCGTAAGTATTGTTGAAACGTTTATAATTTAATTGGAGAGTAACAGACATTATTTTATGTGCCCGTATAGTCCATCAAAAGGTATCACGAAGATGTGAAGATTGAGCGGTACTCGCTCAATGAGAGATCCTTACAGACGTCCGTATCCAACACTGCATTGAGGAAGGTAATTGTGGCTTTGGAGCGGGATGACTTCGGGCGTGTCCCGCGGGAAGGTCGTTACTGCCCGCGTCCCTACGTAACGGTCGGGTGGCGCTGAGAAAATTTTGTGCTGCAGTCATTGCGTTTGAGTTAATTAATTGTACGTGACGCTTAACTGTTGTTCTGGATTCACTTGTGAACGTTACTCCCCGGGAAGGTGTTTCTTCAGGAGTCAGATAGCAAGTTGTGTGTTCATGTTGGGAATGTGTTTGACTGCGGCGAATTAAATTGAAGTTTAAAGTAAAAAATAATTAATCAGATTGGAAATACAATGAGCCGTTAAAAGTATTAACTACCTATGAAAAGCTGGCCTATTCGTGATAGAGATGTTTAATATGCTTCATAACCACTTCTCAACTTAAATGCAAATTCGATACAGAGAATTTTATTTTACTGCATTTACCATTTGAAGCACTCGATTTCGAATAATTGTCTCGTATTGATCTTCACTCAAGCTGAAGTGAAACAGTGTAGTGCAGGTCAATCTTTTAGTCCAGTTCTTGCTCTACCTACATAATACGTCGTGAATACCGCGACGATCAAAATAGACCAGATGGAATCATCACTTAAAAATACAACTCGCATGTCGAGATAGCAAGTGGTCTCTGGGGTTCTGAAATAGCTCGAACGGCATCTCGCAGACGTCTCCGCGAGTTCGTTTCGGACGGCATCAGACCAAGAGGGGGTAAAACAAAGCTTCCACGGCATATCGGGTGTACCGCCTCTTAGGTTTCTTCTCGACAGGCAAAGAGGAGAAAAAAAGCAAGTGCGGCCAAACCGGACGCGGCATCGGCAGCGGCGGCGACGCTGATCACGTGACCCATCCGCCCGGCTGCGAACCCAGGACCGCGTCGCCGCGATCGCTCTCGCTCGCCATCCACCTGAACGTCCCCCACAATAGTTTATTTTTCCTACGAGTTTTTGCGTTATTCAATCGAAAACTCTTCAGACAATAACTACGCTCATACCCACGATAATGCACGGTGAAGAGTGAGGAGACAATGTGAGTCGAAAATGTTCTAAAATAAACGAACATAGGAAAAATGTGAAGTTATGGCGGTTCTGCGAATTGAACACCACTCACTCCACGCGGAGCTATCAGAAAGCACCACTCTCACTCCCAGTCAGGAGGGATGACGTATGTTCCTCAGATGACAGCTCCTTTCTGAGAAGTCCGGAAGAGCGCATGACTACACATCCTTTTACTTCCACTTGGCATGCACTCGCGGAAAGCATTCAAGAATTGCGATGCCGAGCAATAATGTTACAATATTTCGAATATTCTTACATGAACGTAAGAGAGGCATTTACATCTTAAAATGTACAATTTGTAATGTTTTACAAATATTAAGTAAATAAATTATTTTTGAGATGATTGATAATTTGGTGAGTATTCATGGCTATGAAAGAATTTGTTATATAATGATAGGTATTACTAACTTAAATTTCACCTCAAAACTCGATTAAAAGGGTTCATCGAATCATTCCACAGACTACGTAACACATCAACTTATGGGTTTTCGGATTCATTCAATACTCATTACATACGTAGATTGAAGCACTCTGTGAAATTAGGGAATCCAAGTAGTACACAGATTGTCGCTCCAACTGAGCAAAACATTTAAAATAAATATGTATGAAATGCATGCCACTTGTTCATTTACTAAAAAAGATGTCCTCGCCACTACGAAAATAGTTAAAAATCTTGCTTTTCAACGTACGAACTTGTTCACTCATGTAAAGCGAAGGGATTCATTTAAACCAAAATAGTACAATGCTGGTATGGAATCTTATCTTGAGAATCTTATCACCAGGGGCAATTGATGCTCGGGAGAGTGTCGAAAGCGCACATGAACACACACTGAGCAGCGCCCGCAGGGAGAGCTCAGCTCCGTTCGAAAGTCGCGCGCGCGCGAGCTGGAGCCGCGGCGGCGGGCGGGGCGCCCAGGGGCTCGAAGCCGGGCCTTCGCACGCGGCCATCGCCCGCCCGCCGGCCGCTGCCACGCACGCACGCACGCGCGGGCGCACGTCGCGTCGCGTCTCACCTGTGCAGAAGGCAGGAGCGGCGGCAGCAGCGGCGGCACAACAGTTGTGTCAGTTGCGCGAGTCCACACACGACTGGCGCGAGCGGCGAGGGGCGGCCAGCAGATCGCCTTTCCCTTCGCCTTACGAGGAGCCCCGGCAGCGCTCGAGGCCGGGCGGCGGCGGCGGAGGGGGCGGAGGCCGCCGGGTGGGGGCGGCCCCCTCCCGCGCCGCCAGCCCACATTCACGTGGAACTTATGTTCGCGTGGCTCCTGTTTCAGGGCCCGCGCCGGGCCCCCTCCCTGCGGCCTCCGCCGAGAGCGTCACCGCAGCATCCAAATAACCGCGGCGTCTGCACGTGAGAGGCGAGGGCGGAGCGAGGAGGGGCGTGGCGGCGCGGCGGCGGCGGCGCGCGAGGAAGGGGTGCCGGGGCAGCGGGTCGGGCAGGGCTCCCCGCGAAGGCTCCGGAGCCGCCAACATCTCGTGGAACCCATTCAGAGGTTCACTTCTGAGTTCCATGCGGTACACTATAGGAATTTCTCAGAGATCGTGTCGGTGATGATATCATAACGTGTGTGAAGGACGCCCCAATATTGTGAATGGGAGCCCCACTTATGAGCGATCCATTTGAACAACGAAATAGGTCATAAAATCTACCTCCTCAACTACAACATTTAGAAATACCAACTAGAATTAGTTCAGATATAATCTTTATTGTGACTGAAAAGTATTAGTGATAATTTTATCTTATACTTTGATTTTTTTTAATCACAACGAACAAGTAACACTGTGTTAAATTCTGTCCCCCTCCTTAATGAGCTTTCTTGCCTCTTTACATTCTTGCACTTACTACGTAAGTATTGTCAAAAAGAAAGTAAGAAAAATATTGTAATTGTGTGTTGGAATAAGGAGATTTTTTTAAATTATAGCATTTTCTAAAGACATAAAAAATGTACAAATTGTAAAATACTGTGTACAAATGACAGAATTTCAAATTCAGAATGGAGGAAAGAAAATTTTTGGAATTCGAGTTATTGAAGAGTTTCCGAGCTTAGTCTGATTGCCGGAAAACTCAAAACAGTCTGAGAACCTTAAACAGCTCGCAATGTAACATCTGGTTGGAAAATAGAGGGTCTTTGAGAGCAGTCGCGAACAAGGGCTGCTTCGAAGGCGAAAGGCGAAGCCATCTGGTCCCACAGCAGGCCACTGCGGCCGCTCGCGCCAGCGGCGGACGAGGTGCGCAGCCCAGGCAGCGAACCCTCGACCCCTCGCGCCCGGGCCACCGCTCGCCCAGGCCCTCGGCGAGGGTCCTTGAGGTGCGACCCGGAATCATTCTGAATCAGTTTTTGTTGTTTAATTTACTCAATTGGGTTCATGAGATCCGCACATGCAAAGAGAATTGTCCCTATGACAAGTCAAATGACTACCAAAAGTATATAAATGCAAACATTATACCAATACTCTCTGCTTTGTAATTGTACTTACTTTAATTTTTTTTTAAAATTTTAGTTTGTTCTCTCCAGTCCTCTGAAGGTTTCGGATTTCACAAAACAAAATTCTCAGTAAAAAGTAGATCAGGCTTAATGAGAAGTGAAGAAAGAATTGTTTTCTCTCTCTCTCTCCCCTCTCTCCCTCTCTCTCTTTCTCTCCTTTTCTCACTTTTCTCTCTTTTTCTCTCTCTTTTCTCTTTTCTCCTCTCCTCTTCTCTCTCTCTCTCTCTCTCTCTCTCTCTCTCTCTCTCTCTCTCTCCGCGTGCGTTCGAGCATAGTCATAGAGCCAGGTGAGATGATCAAATAGTGTTATTTTCCTTCAGATATGCTGTCCAATATTGTAATTAATTATTAAAATCTAATTAAACAAACTCGAATGTTTCTTTTGATCGGCCCATTAAAATTGCGTACCGCAATATGCGATTTCAAAATATGCCCAGCTATGTCGTGAAGCAATCTTTTTATTGCAGAAATGTGGTTTGTGTTGCTGAACACCCGATAAATCCTAGAAACAGTACCATATATCAACGTTCATTAAACTCAATCGAAGCATTTAGAAGCTGATATGAGGTCACACGTTCCAGGGCTTACGATTTCCACAGATGGCGTTGTCTTTTTGCTGGGCCTATAATGCCACAAAAGGAATAGAAGTTCTGAGTGAAATACAAACACGTCAAAGTAGTTATATTGAATGGTACTTCTCAAAATGTTACAGGTCAGACTTGTTTGCGGGTAAGATAATGTTAGGGGATTACAATTGAAAGTTCTATTGTGATTATCTATAAACTAAAAAATACGATTTTCTTCTATCAACTATAAATAATTTAATAGTTTAAAAACACTATATTAATTATTTGGGTGAGAGTAGTTCCAATAATTTTCACTACTTCTAATATTTTCTACCTCACTGACGTCATAAGTTTAACGATAAAGAAATATTCTTTCATTATTTCAACTTATTTGTTTTGTTTATTACTTTATTTGGCAGTGTTGTTATTTCCTTTATCGAATTCCATGCAATATAGTTTTGTGTTTCATATATTTTGTTGAAATTTGATAATAAAAGAAAGCATATTTGTCATCATATCTCTAATTTTTAAAGCTACAATTTACTATAAGCTTTATTTTCGTACTTTACAAGTACTGATTGTCCACAAACACTTGTGTTTTCTTAGGTGCCTAAAAAATTATGATTTACCATCAAATGTCTAAGAATTATCGCAGAAAACTCTCTGGATTTATTACGTAGGTCTGTTACAAAATGGCACAAACTGTCTCGTGTAAATTAATTTCGTTTTCATTTCATTCATGCTAGCTTTTCGGTTTTGCACCCCCTCTTCCCAGTTGCGGTCTACAGGCGCCCAAAACATTTGTCTACTAATGGTAAAATTGAAATATGATTTTCAGAATATTAGAAAAGAGCAAAATATGGTGTTACATGCAATTTTTCATTAAACATTATAGATTCTTTTTGAGAAAATGTCGTTTGAACATTTTTGAAAACGCGCCAGTTTGAGCTCATTTTCACAGAAAATGTTTGGGTTTTCGAGAAACTTCTTAGAAAATCGTTTGTAGTACTTGTATTCATAAATGCAACAATCTAGTAAGAACGCCCGTAATGTATATATTATCGATGTGAGAGATAATTAAAAAACCTTACATTTGCGACATATTTGATAATTCAAAAGAACACATCAAAATGGCATTTTGTCGTGTTATTCATTACATTTAGTTATACCTGCACAAAAATTTTAAATAAATAATTTGGAGACGTTTTTAAGAGAAGATTGTTTTCAATATATTTTATATTGCCCATATTTCTCTCAAAACTGCGATAAAACTATTAATATTTTCAAAACATGTACATAACATCAATTAAAGAATGAATTGTAGAGATCAAACTTTATTTGAAGAAAAAATCTCTATTATCAATAATGTGATTGTACGGAGGGAGGATGCTTCACTTTATTCTTACAAGTAATTTAATGCTGGAAATGTCTGAGGGGTTTCTTGTAGTGTACCCTCAAAATGAAACGACTTCTTTTCAAATGCACAGGGCCTTGAGCCAGACAAGCAATATAGGGGAATTTTTTAAAAAAATCCTATGAATACAGTAGTTCAAATACTATGAGTTGTTCACACCGGACGGACGGACAAACGGATAGGCTGACGGACGTTTTGCTGCACACCAAATGTTCATGTATATTCATCATGTTGTATCAAGGACTCATCGTGGATTCCGACAACTGAACAAGTCACAGGAAGTACTTTTCTATATATTGGAACATGATTTATTCACCTTTTCGATGTCGGTGCCCCACAAAATGAGTTTTTCTGCATCCGACAAATCGCTAAACGGCATATTACTCTGTTTATACGTACGTATACAAAAATGTAAAACAATAAATTAGTTAATTGGCGCAAAATATATCGGTCATGAGTTACTCGATGTACTACAGTGTCGCCCAGCAAAACGTTCCTTTCACGATAAAAAAAGGTACTAAACCGAACTATCCGTAAGATTTATAGTCAACAATAGTGCCTCGGAAGTTGTTTGCAAAAGAATGAACTTCATCCCGTTTGGACAATATATTGGCTTACGAACCGTTTTCTTCTTACATTAAATCGAGAAGAAAATATAACACCTTCGGAATGTACGGAATCTGTAAATATTACTACCGCAATAAAAAGAGATTCTGAGCACATTGGACTCTGTGATTCATCGCAGCGTCAGTATCAGATTCAGTTTTGATGATTCATTGTAAGACGTTGCAGGAAAAGTCGAATTATTTACGTAAATCTAGAACGTAGATTTAGAAGAACGTAGACGGACAGACAGACAGATGGACGGACTAATTTAAAAAAATATAATTAAAATTGAATACTCATAGTTTTTTTTTTAAAAGAAGCTTGTTAACGCAAAATTGCTGCTACCTTTTCGCGAAACTTAAAAAAAATATTAAGGCGAAAAGAAATACTGCTTCTAGAGGCCACTTCTTTCGGAGAATACTTTTGAATCGGATCGAGCGACAGCAGCGACCCCCGGCAGAGAGAAGCAACGCCCTCGCGTTCGCACGGCACCCGCTACGTGAGCGGGCCGCGGAAATCGGCGGCGGCGAGGCCGGGCGCGGCCCGGCGCAGTTTCCCGCTGCGCGGGTCGGCCCGCGCCGCAGGCGAAAAGCCCGCGCCGCCCGCGCGTGTGTCGGCTGTGACATCAAGCGGCCGAGTGCGTCGCCCGCCAGCCACTTGCTCCCGCCGGTAGCTGCCGTCCGCTGGCTTTCGCTTGTTGGGCGGTTGGGATGACTTTCTGGGCCGGAGTAATCTGCGACCTGCTGAGAACGTTTTCATTCGGTTGACGAGAGGGTTTCATTCAGTCGGGGCCTTTGAGGTTGTCACATGTGAACATAAATACATATAGTAGTTATCTTATGGCGATTTCGATTAGGGTAAGCGAGGTACTCGATGAGTGATTAGATCAGAATCTCTTCTCTAAAACAAGCGTTCCCGAGGAGACTGGTGTCGGCCTCTGGGATCGACGAAATTTTAAAGGATGTTAAGAGGTCTACTGGAGGTCGATAGCCGAATATGGGACTGGTACATTAATCAAGATGAACGTTCCACTGATTAAACAAAATATTTTTCGTATACGCTTGTTATTTCCTTGAAAATCACTACATTAGTTGCACGCGTGGAACTAAAACTTCACAACTACCTATCGGAATCTAGGAAAATGGTACAAATTGTTTAATTAAGTCACTATGTACACACAAAATGCACAACTCAGATTACGTAGAACAGCGATCTGAAACATTTATGAACAAATACGTAGTTACTACTACTTACACATATTAATATTTAAAGTAGAATTACTTAAATGAGAGAATGATTTCCCATTATACTTGATTGTTGTAATATGAAATGTCAGTTAAATCTTTCACGTACAATGTATTCTTCACCATGGATAAGTGTGGCCATAAGTACATTGGTTTCATGCAAGCTGACTAATGGAGCAACATAACATATTTATGATGAATAAATTAAATGAACATGTAAAACATAATTGAAGTAATGCTATACAAATGTGAAAAAATTATAAACGTCTGACGTATTCACCCGTTCTGAAAAGTATTCAAGCAGCATCTCTTCTTAATCAGAAATCATTCGCTTTTCCATTTTCCGAGATAAATAAATAGTACATTATCTCTTTTTATGTGTCTTCACTTTTGCTGATGATGACAATGTTTTCTCAGCTTTGCTTAATATTTGATCTGAAATACTGTATGAGCAACATCTTCCATTTCAATACCGTTTTCTCTCTCGATAGAAGAAAACTCGCTCCTATCGGTCCTCATTTCCTTTAACATACCACTAGTGCAATTATAACCCGATCTTTACTTTGGGAAACTGCTAAAATGAAATTGATAATTGAAATTAATAATATGGCTTGACAGCGTCCACGCGAACGACAGCGTATTCAAATGCTAGTATGTATTGCGTGGTGCATTAGAGAATATTGTTTTTGAAATAATATGTGTTCAGAAATATAATCGTATGATTCACACTGAATAATATCAAGCTATAGAAATTACAAAAAAAACTAACAAAATTTACCAAAAATAAGAACTAATCACTCTTCTTTCCATCCAGCTCAAAAGTTCAAATTTCCATTCACCTTCCAAAAAGTCCGTTTTATATGACAGTCATAGACGCGTTCCGACAAAATGGGAATACTTTTACTAATTGCCAAGCTACCTTTTTCTTATGTGAAGATTTTTGGATAAGAAAAGTTTTTTCACTTAGGAATAAATTAAAATTCAATTCAACAAGACTGGCTCATTTTTGTTGTTGGATGTTCAGTTTAATTTACACAATATTTGGAATAAAATGTAAAAAAAAAAACGAACTTCAAACCGTTAATTTACAAGAACAGTGACACGTCTAAAAACTAATTTTTTAGTTGAAGGGAGAAGTTTGTTTATAAAATATACTAATTAGTGTATATTTTAATTGGAAAAAGGTAAAAAAAGTTCACACGTCGGCAGATAAGAGTAAGCCACTTTGTTTTGGGGAAATAAGTTATTCCGTTTAGGAAAAATCCGTTCCCTGGCAAAATAACAAATTTTGAGATATGTCACTTTATTTTGCACCAATAAAATATTGAGTACGTCAAGAATTGACAAAAACACTGTTAAATATTAAATTGTATTTTGCTTCATTAATATATAATAGAAGCTTTATACAAGTTTTGAAAACTATGAGTTAAATAGCCTTCCTTTACTTTTTAACAAAACAGCTTCGAACAGATAAACTCTGTTCTCGAGGATAATTTGTTTCTTAGGAGTGGGGATGCACTTCGTGGGTCTTCGCTGAAATGTGCCAGGTCATCATAAAATTGTTTGCTTAACGAGCAAAACCGCGAACAAATTTTCAGCAAGTCCATATTTCATAAACAAAACTTCCAGGGGGCGTACGTGCCGAATTTAAAAATAACGGAACACCAGAGGCGTAGTTAGTAGGAAGTTTATGGGAACACACACGCGACCAGAGTACGGGAATAGAAATCATATAGTCTCTTAGTCAAAAACATCGGGCTTGTCATCACTGCTGGAGAGAAAGGATAGTAGTGATCATATATCGGGAAAAAACTTGGGTGTATATGCAAGCGCTTCAAATTGGACATTGATCACGAAACCACAAATGAACTTTCCTTACACGGGACTTTTCGTCTTGAAATCGATAGTTTTTGTTTTTGTTAAATATTTTAATCGAATAAATTATCTCAGAGTCTAGTCTTCTGCCAGTTTTTTCAGCTCAAATACTTTTAAATTGTAAGTTAGAATTAAGAATTTCCACTTCCATCTATTTCCTTTGATAATTAATAACGTGTTAATAATAATTGTGGGTTTCGGTATCAAATGTTTCTTAATGGGAAGTATTAAGTACACTCATTTCAGTAAACTAACAAGAAATAGTTCAGTCTATTGGAGCGAATATCATTGAAACTGAAAATCATCTTGTTGAGCCTGCATTTAGGAATGTAGAGTCGGTAACAACGTGAAACTCGAGTTAATATTCACTTCGCATTTGTAAGACTTCCTTATTGCAAAACAGCAATGAAATTTGTATTTGTTCGTAAGAGCACAAAATATTTAGTACTCGTACACGATCTCTGTTCATATCATACGTACCTATATGTTCAAATTTCTAAATTTTCAGTAGAGATTCAGTAAGGCACAAAGATTTTGCAGTATACAGTAAAAAAAGGTCTTAAAATAAATAACTATGATCTCAATTTTTTGAAAAAAATTATTAAAGCTTTTAAACTTCCTCAACGAAGTTATTTCATTTCTCAATTTGGACATTATTATGATCTCTAAATGAAAGCAAACCAGTTGGTAATGATTTCCTTCATATCGATTAAATCAGAAAATTGAGAAAAATAACATTTAGTTTTAAGACATGTTAAAGAATGTATGATAATGTTGAAGAGATTCTTTCAAAGTGGTGGTATGCGCGCTAAAAACATTTGAGAAAGAAAAAAGCAAATACAATGTTAATGGAAACGGCCCTGTGGCAGCGCCCTGTTCGTCTCCGAAAGGCACGCAGCGTTCCGCGTTGTTATCCAACGCGACGAAGCAGCGCCGTCCGAATGTTGCCCATGTTCGAGCCCCGGCGGGGCTGCTGCCAAGCGGGCAGCCAGCGATGAGGACGCCCAGCACGAAAAGGGGCGGGGCGGGGGCGTGGAGGGCGGGGCGGGGCGCGGAAGGGGGGCGGGCGGGGCGGGGAGGGGCGGGGCGGCGCGGGCGGGGAAGGGGGCGGAGGCGGGGCCGGGGAGGCGGGAGGTCGGGGTCCTCCCCCAGGTTTTTAGATTGCCACAGACGCCTTTGTCCGGCCTTACCGCCTAAATGGCTCAGCCAACCTGCTTCTCAGATATGGAGGGAATAGGCAGGGCACTGCTCGACGTCAGGAAGAATCGCCTTTATACCGTTTTATTGGTGATGGTATGTTGATGTAACGTTGATGGGCAGGACCGGTGAACTACGAAACAACATACTGGGATAATATTTTTACTGCAATCTCAAAGCTGATTCTTGTAAAGTGAATGTTTGGAAAGAACTTGATGAATAACTGGAGAAAGCGTATTGTAATAAATTGATTAATTAATAATTAAGGTTATTAATCTGAAGATTAAACATAAATATCCCAAATACTGACAAACCAGAGTTAATATTCTGCAACCAGCCGGCTGTTGCTTGCAGTTTTTATATCAGCTTATTTAACAATCTTTTGTAAATTTTTATTTTCGCGTCATGTCTATTAACATTAAAGATGGAAGTACTGCTGGGCCCGATCTCTGGCCACGTAGTCGATCGCATAATGCGTTTTAAGTTCGACACAAAATATAGAAAATTCCGTACATTTACTCTAACCCTTTTTACCCGATCGGAATTTTTCGTGTGAAATCCGCTACCCACCATGCCACATTAATCCACCGGGACCTGAATCTCTACATGAAACCATCCTTCAATTTTCACGTTCGTGATTTAAAATAACTGTATTAACTCGTGCTAAGTTCCTTTCATTTGCATCGAAATAAAATAATTATAAATATTCTTATGAAGTCCCAAAATTTCAAAAAGAAGAAGAATACGTCAGCCTTCACGCATCAAGCGTTTTGCGTATTTGGGTGTCATTGTTAAATCAGAACTTAAAGCGTAATTGATTGTCAGAAAAATTAAGCTTGGTAAAATACTATATTTCGGAGTTTCCATTTTTTTTTTCAAATAATATGCTTTTACTGTGAAGAAAAGGAGCAGAAGAAATCGTCAGTCGATAGTGATTCATTTGTCATCTATTCAGTGAGACATTTATATTGGCAGATGATTCGATTGTTACCGACGAAAAATTTTGTTAAAGATCGCCAATAACAGAATGATGGAAACCCAAAGGAACAAGTTCGTCTGCGTTGAGTGTCAGTGGCCTTCCGGAGTATTTGTTATCTCCCAATTCTGCGGATAAACAACATTGATATCACTCATTCGTAATGAGAAACTTAACAACGTCAAGAAGTATTTGTTAAGTAATGATCGTCATCACACACAATTTCCGTTGGTCTCAATTCGCCTCCGTGAATAAGAGTTTAAATCTGCACTTAACCATAGACGCATGTCTAAAATAAGAATTATATTCTGAAAATCCAAAAAAACAATTTCTCCTTTTTCTGCATGGTTGTGTTCCTGGGCACACAGAAAGTTGTTAGCTTACTCTTCAGCCGTACGTCACCTTTCATACAAATAAAATAATCATTAGTCCACCATATACGACACATCCGCTCTACCATAGATCTTCTTCTTCTACCTACACCTTCATCTCAGTTAGGCTGGGTCCGGCTCTACGTAATACTCTACATAGGTGTCTTCTGGTTGTACCTAGGAACATTGAAAATTCCTTTTAACCATACCTGGATGACATCCCAGTCATACGTGTGAATATGTACACATTACACATTCCACTTAGTTAATGAGCTTACAGAGTTTAAAAACCCAAAGCAAAACTTCACAGCGTCTTCGAAGACCATTCTATTTATTCTTGATTTGCGGATTTACGCATGAAAACGATGGCCATCTATTCCAAGCCTGCTTCAAGGTTTCTCCTCAAAAAGCGAAAAAAAAAAATGCAGAAAAGAGAGTGGGACTTAGGTTTTTTTTTAAAAATTACAAAACTGATTTAAAATTTATATCCCTCTCCTTTTTTTTCG
>BOPP01000087.1:342748-370343 GCA_017312745.1 Gryllus bimaculatus | reverse complement strand
GTTACTTCCAATGTAACACATAAGAAGGATGATATTCGGTAGTATATACATTCAGTCAGTGGCACGACCATTTGGTATACAAAAATGTTTTATCGTTATTAAGTAGCCTTATAAAAAAGCCATAAATATCATGAAGATACTCCTGGGTTGGCGGGTAGGTGTGTGACTGCATTTTAACATCTACGCAGAGGTCCAATAATATCTACGAAGAAGGCCACCACATTGTGACCAACCACTCTAAACTCTCCACTCTCTAAACGCCACCCCCGTCATCATCTCTGTGACAGCCATCGTTTTCTAAATCTCTTGTTAGAATATATTATTGAATTCATAAATAACTGCAGCATAACTTCATCTTTGTTAATACAACACACGTTGTTAACTTCAATAAATCCATACGGAATTGTCGCGGCTACAACAAAAATTCTGCCCGTCACACACGCCCATCGATGTCTCCCCAGGTTTTACATGCCACAGACGCCTATGATCCGCCTTAGCCGCCTTAAATGGCTCAAGCCAACCTGCTTCTCAGTATGGGGGTAGCAGGGCACTGCTTCGACGTAGGAAGAATCGCCCTTTATACCTTTTATTGGTGTAGGTGTGTTGGTGTAAGTTGATGGCCAAGACCGTGAACTACGAAACAACATACTGGGATAATATTTTACTGTATCTCAAAACTGATTCTTGTAAAGTTAATGTTGGAAAGAACTTGTGAATAATGGAGAAAGCGTTGTAATAATTGATTAATTAATAATAATGTTGATATCTGAAGATTAAAATAAATATCAATCTGACAAACCAGAGTTAATATTTGCAACAGCGCTGTGCTTTGCATTTTTTATATCAGCTTATTTAACAATTTTTGTAAATTTTTTTTCGGTCATGTTGCTATTAACATTAAAATGGAGGTACTGTGGAGCCGATCTTGCCACGTAGTCGATCGCATATGCGGTTTAAGTCGACACAATACATAGAAAATTCGTACATTTCTCTAACCCTTTTTACCCATTCGGAATTTTTCGTGTAGAAATCGCTACCCACCATGCCCACATTATCCACCGGGCCTGATCCTCTACATGAAAGACATCTTTCATTTTCACGTTCGTGTTAAAATAATGTATTAACTCTGTAAGTTCCTTCATTTGCATCGAAATAAAATAATATAAATATTCTATCAAGTCCCAAAATTTCAAAAAAGAAGAAGGAATAGTCAGCCTTCACGTTCAAGGTTTGGTATTTGGTGTCATTGTTAATCAGGGACTTAAGCGGTAATTGATGTCCAGAAAAAATAAGCTTGGTAAAATACTATATTTCGGAGTTTCCATTTTTTTTTCAAATAATATGCTTTACTGTGAAGAAAAGGGAGCAGAAATCCGTCAGTCGTGTGATTCATTTGTCATCGTTCGGTGAGCATTTATTGGCAGAATGTCGATTGTTACCGAGAAAATTTTGTTAAAGATCGCAATAACGGAATGATGGAAACGAAAGGAACAAGTTCGTCTGCTTGAGTGTCAGTTGGCCTTCCGGAGTATTTGTTATCTCTCTCAATTCTCCGATAACATTTGATATCATCATTCGTTGAATGAACTTACACGTCAAGAAGTATGTTAACTAATGATGTCATCACACACATTTTCCGTTGTCTCAATTCGCCTCCGCTGATAAGAGGTTTACATCTGCACTTAACATAGACGCATGTCTAAAATAAGAATTATTCTGAACAAATCAATAAAATTTTCTCCTTTTCCTGCATGTTGTGTTCCTGGGCACACAAAAGTTGTTTAGCTTCTCTCTTCAGCCTACGTCACCTTCATTACAAATAATAATAATATAGTCGCCCATGTACGACACATCCGCTCTACATCATCTTCTTCTTCTACCTACACCTTATCTCAGTTAGCTGGGGTCGGCTCTACGTAATACTCTACATAGTGTGTCTTTGGTTGTACCTAGGAACATTGAAAATTCCTTTTAACCAATACCTGGGAGTGACATCCCAGTCATACGTGTGAATATGTACACATACAAATTCCACTAGTTAATGACTTACAGAGTTTAAAAACCAAAGCAAAACTTCACAGCGTCTTCGAGACCATTCTATTTATCTGATTTGCGGAATTTACGCATGAAACGATGCATCTATCCAGCTGCTTCAAGTTTCTCTCAAAAAGCGAAAATGCAGAAGAGAGTGACTTAAGGTTTTTTTAAATAACTGATTTAATTATTATCATTGGATATGGACGTACTACAATCTCGGGTTTGCATTGTCTGAATCAGCCTCGTCAGGGTTGAGGAAACAAGGGAATGGAGTGCGACAGCATATTTCAAAATAGCTGCAAGAGTAGTCGTTTCTGTGCGGTTAAAATGAGCAAGCGATTGACGTTTGTGACATTCACAGGCTTCTTCACGGAAGCCTCTAATCACTGCGCTGCACAGGGGAGCGTTCTACTGTTCAGAAGAGTCGCGATTGCGTGCTTTGTGCAAATGCAAATCCCACACTTTAATCGGACAATCGTGGCCGTGACCAGAACAGCCGTCCGTGTCGCAGGTAGTCGGGAGGGTTCCCTGCCCTCGCAAAGGATCGGGCTAATACGCGCGGCCGCAGGCGATTTATTTCCGAGCGCCCCGTAACCCAGTTGGGAGCGAAGGGATCCGGCGGGACACGGCTGAAGAGGGGGTGCGACGTCACTGGCAGCGAGTGGCTGATACCCGCTGCGTCATGACGGAAGCGGCGCCGGAGCCTTTTGCTGGCGTTCAGAGAACGGGAAGCCGCCGCGGCCTGCGTCCGCGAGCGGGGTGGCCGGCGCTAGTCAAGCGGCCTCCGGCCGTCCTTACTCCTGCAAGGAATTCTCTACGCCCTGTGTGCCTTGGGAGCAACTCCGACAACAGCAAACGAAATGTAACAAAGCTGTGAGGAAGCACCTTGAAAGGCCGAACGAGGAGAATAAATTGCGGGGGAAAATCGCATGGTTCGAACCAGCTCGTTAGGAAAAGATATTTTATGATCGTGATGATTACGATTTCTTAGAAGAGGCTGACGCCTGTACGATCTACGATGGTTTTACTGGAAGACATCTTTAAACAATACCCGCAAATTGACATGAGGCAATATGACTCGAAAAATTCAAATGGTAGAGCGGCAAAAGTTACCTGAATATTGATCGGTACATAAGTATTTATGAATGGGGTCTAAAAATCTCAAAAATCAGTTAACTAGCATTCCTACTTAGTAAATTAATAAAACAATGCAGAAGTTTGTATTCATTCCCAAAATGAGATGAAAGGAAAAGTAACATTAATATGTACTGTATTCTTCTTCACTATCATCACAATTATCACCATTATTAACATCACCATCATCTCGTTACGTATATCATGGTAAAGTTGAAACAATTGTTATAATACTTAATATATAGATAGTATGATTATTGCATTCTCGTTTTGTGTTGTACTTTTTGATGATGTTTTTTGTTTCTTTTTTGTTTCGCGAATTGGCCATCAAGGGGCCACGCAATACATGCATCCTATCAGGGCTCAGTCTCGAATATCAGGGTAGGTGCACGTTACGTTCTATTGGAGGAATCAGACTTTTAACTGAATGCATTTTTACAGTCCTGAGGGATGGGGTGAAATTGTGATGATGATGGATGATGAAATAGACACACACAAACACACAGAGACATACACAGCACAACCAAGCCCGAGGCGGGACTCGAACGCTCGATCCTTTGGTCCGAGACCGTCACTGCACTACTGCCTTAGCAATCTCGGCCATCAGATCGGCATTTTTATTATTATTATTATTATTATTATTATTATTATTATTGTTGTTGTTGTTGTTGTTGTTGTTGTTAATTAACTGCCACCTGTAATTACAATTACAATTATGAAGATTATCCCATAAAAAGCAGCTGTTAGCCCAAGAAACTCGTCTAACTAATATATTTTCATTGAAAGACAGTTTCAGAGCTCTGTCCAGTAGTATTATTAGAACCATTTTTATAGCAGCCATTTTGTTATTCTCTGCCGCATTAGTTGATACTGTCGTGTTCTTCGCTCGACAGCGCCATGCGGGCCTTGGCCAACCAGCGGTGACCAAGTCTCACGGCCATGGGATAAGGGGTTCGTGTGATTAGCACGAAGACGTCCTTTCGGCACACAGCAATAGATACTGGGACATTTGTATGGAAAGCGCACAGTTATAATTCGCCTCGACCGGAATCGAACCAGAGGCTGCGTCATGAAAAGCGAGCATGCTAACAAACGAGAAAAAGGTTTGGTGGAAATTATTTCCTTTGCCGTATTATGGATTACCCCAAGATATTTGCTACCACCACACAATTTAAATGTTCGTATATTAGACAATTGAATGTGTTTTACCTGTGATCAATGATTACACGAACGTTTTAAATATAACAAAATTAGGAATTTGCAAAAGGGAAAAGTAATTAATATTATAATTTGGATTTTTAATTAGATATTATTGCCACGAAGAAATTAGAGAAATATGAAGACATTTGTAAAATGGAAGGTGGAACGTACCGTGAGTTTGACAAAGAGAGTCTTTTGGTTCAAACTACGCGGTGTAGACAGGGCAATGCAATAATGTATATAGAGACGGATTTGTGATTTTGTACTGGTAACATCGTGGCCGAAGTCGAGTCTACGGTTTACGTAGAATTTTTATGAAAGTTTTAGATTTCGGTTAAGTCAAGCTTTTAAAACGTGCATTGTTAATTCGGGAGTGCCTTAATTTGGAATTTGGACAAAGGACGCAGGCATTGGCAGCGGTCGAGGACGGCGCCAATACGGGGTCCAGTGAAATCAGCAAACAGGGAGTGACACAATTTAGAACAAGGCCAAGATTTGTGATTAGGTTAAGAATAAAATAAAATGTCCATTAGAATAATTTCAGTATTTAAAAGGAGTGCACTCGTGTGAATAGAATGTAAATAAAATATGTATGAATGTGTGAATGATATTTGGAATTTTTTGTCAAGGTAAGTTGTTTTTATGTTAAAAGGGTATATATATTTCGTTGTGATGTTTTTTGTGTATGAGAATTCTGAGTTATGAAACCGTGGAGAACTGGATTCAGTGTGTATCAATTCGGCAAAATTTTGATTAATAAATAATTGCTAAAATTACGATCGGCAACATTGTTGAAAATCTGTGTGTTTTTTTCAGTGTATAGCAGAAACCCAATGATAAGGGAAAGAATAAGAGAGATACATGTTCCCAGATAAATATAATATTATTCGTTTTGCTGTATAGGGCGACTTCGCGGTCCCACACTAAAAATATACATTTGTACTGTGAGGAACATAAACTGAAGTTACATAGATCTTTGTATAAGATTTAGAAAGAAACCAATAGATAACAACGCGTAAGTTTGTAAATAAAACAGATAGATTTTAATAAATACGAACATAAAGGTGTGCATGTCACACGTAATTTGATTTTTCGTGATTTCGTCCAGTAAGTTAGCCTTTGTAGGCTTGGCGGTCAGTGTGCCAAATTTGTTATCGTTTATTTCACGTCGAATTTACAAACACGAGTAAATCTGACTTGTCCAAGTGTGGGGTGAAATATTTAAAGATATACAGATATTAATCATTTGATTCTAAGGTTTATGATCCACTACACTAAAACAATTTTATATAGCATATTGTTTGAAATACTAAAACAACTGAAGAAGAAATAAGAATGCACAGAATCCATATTTGTATGTGAATTCGCAACGTATACTAATGAGTTAAGTCAATAGTTATTACACGTCCTTCTTCCCTTTCTTCACCTTCTTTTCTTGACCTTCTTATTCTTCTTCTCCTCTCCTTTTTCTCTCCTCCTTCCTCTCAATTTTCCTTTCCTCTCTTTTTCTTGGTGACCCTTCATCTTATTTTTTCTCTTATTCTTCTCATTCTTACGTATTAAATTTTTTCTTTTTTGTTTTCATTGACATCATTTTTCTTGTATTCTATTTTTGTCCCTTACTTTTCCTTTTCTCCTCCTCCTTCCTCTCCTTTTTCTCTTCGGTGTTTCAGCTAATATTATGGGACGTTGTAACACGAACCGTGTAATGCATAACGGCAAGAGGTTGCATAAAGGAAGGTGGCACGAATTCGAAATGCACAGCTAAATGTATTATACCGATACTCATGTACCGTTTTTTTTATCAATTTTCATTCAATATTCAATTTTGTGAACAATCCCCTGGTGTGTGGGATTTGTCTAGACGGCGGAAGACCCACAACAGGAAACTGTGTTGTGTGGCATTGTGACCTCGCTGGAAATAACCTTCAACTTTCCTTTTGTATGATTACATTGCATTCATCCGTTGGAGCATTGCTGGACATGTTTTTTCCTAACTGGTCGTAATCGTGTGTTGTTATCTCAGAGCTTGTCGTGGAAATGTGTCCTACGCCAACAGAATCTTCAATGAGACGATATCTTAGCGTTTCTAAATTTCTCCCCGGTACATCCACAGACCACACACCGAGGAAAGTTCAAGGTAACGTAAGACATTCGGATAACACTGAAGCTCTGCATCTCAGAGGAGAATTGTATGAACCGAAGAAACGACACTTTTAGAGAAACCACGAAGTGTATTGTTTTCAGACTTTTACCAGTCATATCAATAGTTTCTTTTCACCGTGAAGTCAGTCACATCAGTCACCGTGAAGTCAGTCCTAAACGAAGACGTTGCTGCTGCTTGGCTCAGTAGTTTCTCCAGCACTACCCGAGTGACAGAAAAAAATACTGCTCTTAATTATTAATTTTATTGGATTTAAAATTAGCCAAAAGGCCTTGAAACGAATATAACGAGTTTCTTTCCTCAACCTTCTGTCTAAAATATGGGTATACTTTTAGTATTTTAACTTCTAGCTTGATATTACTGTTACATATGTGAATCAACTATAATATAAATATATTTTATTTCAAAGAGGATTAGAGACTTAGGAAGACACCAAATATTACACACAATGAAATGTGTTTTTCATCAAAGTTGATCCCAAGTGTTTCAAACGACAGTCTCCAAAGCACATTTCAGTTAATTCCTAACTCCGACTAATTACTTACGTTTCACATCAACGTCTTTCATTCTTTTCGCTAACTCCTACAACAGCATCCCTGCCGACATTACTTTACATACTACCTTTGCCAATTATTCAACTCCATAAATCCACTGACCCCGATCACACTCCAAAGCTAATTTATAAAAATACTCCTACCAAAATGCTAGAACAGACTAAACAACGCCTACCTTCCAGAATCGTTGATTGGCCCTTCTTTCAATACACCATAGACCTACTACTTACAACACCACCGACATCTATTCCAAAATCCCAAATCGACAGATATGTCGAATTCTTCGCGGAGAGTGTTACCCAACAAAACCCCTTTGCACACTACTCGTCGCAATTAACCGTTCTCGTCATACAAATTTACCATATCAAATCGTTCAAGCACAAAATCCTTACAGATATCTTTGGTAAACATTCTGGCTTCTCCATTTAAATTAATGTAGAGTAACCAATTAAACAGCTAAGTTAAGTCCCAACTACAAAACTACCGAATTAACAATTACTAGAACTTTCCAAGAAATCTCACAGTAACTGACCGTGCAGTTCCACGCAAAACTAACAACTCTTTTCCTCGCCAACGAGCATTCCTGTACTAAAAGGCAGCCATAAAATAGCAAAACGCAATTACAAAACATGCCTTCTCCTAGGCAATCACTTCTCTGCCCCTTTCTCTGTTCAATCTACTAACACAGACAATGCAGCCAGAAAACCTGAAGAACAATCGAACATCAAGTATCACAGTTCTACATTCCATGAAATCGGTAATAGCAGCTAAAATTCTGTTCCTAATAACTAAGCTCGAAACAAAACGTCTACGGGTCACGACATCATTCCTAATATAATTATTAGTCATCACAAAATGATGCGTAACCTGTCTTACCTATGTTTACAAATCAGCCCCTCGGATAGACCATTTTCCAGCTCTTAAAAACATTGTATTGACATTCCTATACTCCAGCCTGGTAAACCGCCCACATCTCTCATTCCATCAATAATTATTGACCAATAGCTCTCCATCCCGAACTATAAAAAAATCTAGAAAAACTAAAACCTTCATATTGCGCAAATACAAAATAACCATAGCCACTCGGGCAATCCCTACAATTGAGTTCGAATTGTACCAATGCATACATCACTTTCTCTTTACATCTTCCTGCCTCTACCATTTAAATTCCACCCGACAGGAATTTCCAATTACCTATAGTCCATTCTTTGCAGTTTTTGCGCCAACGGGGATTTATCTGTCCGTAAGGTAAAATCGCTCTCGCTCTCACTCTCACTGCCAGCCGAAGCAGACGTGCCTCAAGGTAGTAAGTGTACTTGTTCCTCTCCTCTCCAACATTTTCTACTCACGAAGAATGTAGAATTTCGGCAGATAAATCAAATACGCAAGATACACAAGACTGACCATTTAAGTAAGTGTAATTTTTATATTTTTGACGAAATATATTTTTAAATAACCGAACAACCTCACAAAAAAGGTGTTATGGAATCCACGTTAAGAATAGTTCAAGTTCAATAAAACAATCTCGTGTTCAATAAAACATAATGAGTATTGATGTGTCAACCCAAATCAGAGAAATACATTCATTTTATACAACCATTATTTAATTAAAAGATCGTCTAGAATATAAGAAACAATGGTACTGTGAGGTATTTCTTCACATAGAACTATACAAATAAACGTTTCTTTAGAATAGCCTCTACTCGTACTGGACCTCTTGACGCAGAGAACTAGATTGTACGGTTAATTTTGCACATCAAAAGTTGGCATTTAGATACATCTAACTTTAAAGACCTTCATTAGATGGCAACAATTTCTATTTTCAAGAAATATATTGATATGGGAAACGAGTTTCAACGATAACTCCCCAGGGTGCCATGAGACGCTTTTCAATCGTGACTCAGGAAGTATGTTGTTTTAGGATTCAAAGTACAACAACCACCATCTGATACTCTCGGCCCTTGATCGTTTCTTGGCAGGCGCAATCGCAGGGGACTCCAGGTGGCAGCGGGGGCGGCGGCGCCACGGTTCGCGCCCCGGCGGCGGCGGCGGCGGCGGCGCAGCGCGGGAGGGCGGAGGGCAAGAGAGTGGGAGGGCAGGAGGGCGGGAGGGCGAACACTCGAAATAACTGCGAGGCCACCGCCGCCCGCGCCGTGCCAAATCGACTCCTCGTCGCCCGCCCGCTGCCCCGCAAGCCCGTTTGGCGGCGGGCTGCTCTTGTTATTTATTTGCCCTCAATGGGTGCTGCCATGCGGCCCTCGTTACCACTGGGCACGCTGCTTGGGTGCACGGCCACGCTTTGTACTTATTATGTTTTTGTTCTGGCAAATACGAGGCACAAGGACCATGAAACATTATGTAATTCCTTCTTGAGGACGTGAATGCAAATATTCTTGTTTTGGAGATTGTTAGTATGTAAATATTAACTTTTAAATTAACCTCTATAACATAATTAACAGCAATAGCATAACAAACAGCAATTATGACTTGGATAATTCTAAATTTTCCTTCCATAGTTGATCAGTGTAAATAAATAAAAATATTTAAACATTTTGTTTCAAAATTCCATTTCATTGCCTCACCATCATAAAATTTGGTAATAACATAATATGCACTGAAAGGGAATTTCGAAACGTTTCTCCTAGAAATAGCAAATGAGAACATAAAATAGTTCTTTTAAATCACACCAGAGGGCAGCACGGGCCGGGAACGTTTTCCCATATCCTTGAAGACGCGAACAATATGTTTCGTATGATAAAAAATGACAATTTTATCGATAATTCAACGTGATATACATTAATATATTTCATACTTAAATTATGATATCCTTGTATCTTTGTTATCAATCTTATTAATCGTAGGCCATTTCATTTAGCCAATGGATAGGTAGTCTCCACATTAAAATAATTACTAATTTCTGGAGGCTTACTAAATTTATTCGTAATTAAAGAAATAATTAAATGTGATTCTTACATATCTTTGCAGAAATCATAAATACAAACGTACTACATATTCATTATTAAATCCCATTCTAACACACTGTATTCGGCAATTTATTATTTCACTAACACATCACGAGTCAAAGCAAACGTAATACTTTACTGATCTGCCACCCATATCTAGTGATAGCTCCACCGCCCACTTCGACGAAGATAAATTCACTCACAGAATACGTTAGCATCGAGCATCCGGGTCATGCCATTCCCCGGAAACCCAAAGAAGAGGACACTCGAATTGTTTAGAAAACTGAGCTCTCAGTAGCATCTTTCGTCCTTTCTTCTGTGTATTTTAAGACCGTACTCTCCGTAGAGCAGCAATTTTCTCGCTGACTCGCCTTCCTCAAAGAATACGAATGTTCGAATGCCAGCATTCCTATTCACACCCACTCTCTCCGTCTCTCATACACAGCACACAAATTTGACACAAAATGATTCAGTCTTAATCTGTCATCTCAGAAGCGAAAATGAAGATGTCACCGATAAACTTCCCTTCCTGCGTTTTCCTTTTAAATAAATAAACTGTTCGACAGTATGACAGTTGTGTGTATCTTACTTTACGCTTTAAAAGTGACATCACGAGATCAAAGTTATGCCTTACGACTCTGAAACGTCTGCTCACGTCTGATTGATGTATGATTATTAAATGTTTCATAATATTTCCTCCCTTCAGTTTTTATTAATTTGTGACGAAATATTAGTTGTAATAAATATTTGTTTCAAGTATTAGATGTCATATTTTGGCATCCTTACGACTGAAACCAAAAAAACCAACATTTACACATTTAAAAAAGTTTCCCGAAAATTAACATTTTTGTATCAATTATTTGCTTTTCACTTTTAGCAAATTGAAGAAGAAGCGAGTAAGAGGGTGTAAAAGCTTTGTATTGTCATGGGGCTAATTTACTTCTGCAGCATAACTTATGAGAGTTGAGACACAAGTTGTGGAATGATCTTAAGAAATTGCACACACTTCAGCCTGAAATCCATAAGGAAACGTAGGATGATTTTTTTATTCGAACGGAGTTGTTTCCAGTAAAAATATTTATGCAAACCACAGCTGAAAATTTCCGAAAAAAAATGCATCGCATGGAAATTTAGATGTTGTTCTCCCTTCAAATACTTCAGAAGAGCAAATGGGCGTTTTGCCAGGGCAAGGACGGGGGGCGGTGGCGGGGGAAATACCAGAACAGAGATTGACGCCGCGAGTGGAAGGAGCGGGCGCCGGCATTCACCGAACATTCTGGAAGCGCAGGGGAGGCCGGGGCGCAGCGAGTAGCGTCCACTCGTCGCGAGAATGGGCGCGCGTAGGCGGGGCCTCACATTACAGACACCCCCTCGCCATTCCAGCCGCCATCGGTCGCACACCACCGCCGCCGGCTCCGGCTGCGCTCCACGCGTCGCCATCCGAAGCCACAGCCGCCAGCCCCCGCCGCCCCCGCCGCCTCCCTCCTCTCCGCCGCTCTGCTGGGCACCGCCGCGCCGCGCCGCCACCGTTGCCGCCCATCTCTGCCGCCGCCACCGCCGGCTGCGCTAGCTATACTACTCGTCTCCGGAGCCACAGCCACAGCGCATCTCCCTCTTTCACCGGTTGCACCCAGTTATTTCTGGCCTCCTGTCACCGCCGGCGCCTCCTCCTCTCGCTGGACGTTCAGCCACCCACCCCCCTACCAATCGTAGTCCCGAAGCCACATCGCGCGCCGCCACCACGACCACTGTCGCCCGCCCATCTCTTCTGCCGCCGCCACCGCCGCTGCGCTCGGCTCCACCGTCGTCTCCAAGCCACCCGCCACAGCCGCCACTGCCCGCCTGCAGCCGGGCCTCCTCCGCTTGGGCGTCGCCGCCGCCACCACTCGCCACGCGCCCGTCGCCCCCGAAGCCACCTCCGCCGGGCGCCGCCTTCCCCGCCGCTCCCGCCGGCTCCCGCCGCTCCGCGCCGCGCCGCGCCGCGCCCCGCGCCGCCGACGGGGCGCGCAGGCGCCGACGACGGACGCTGCGCAGCGCCGCCGCCGGCCGCGCCCCGGGCGAGCGCGCAGACGACGCGAGGCGTTGGGGAAGGCCACGGCCGCCATCTTTGCTCTCGCCGCCGCCGCCTGCTGGACCCTCCGCGGCGGCCCAGCGCCGGACGTCCTGCGGCCCGTGAGTTCCCGGGAGTGCAGTGCGCGGGTGGACGAGCGGCGCGTGGCCAGTGGCGTTGGCGGCGAACGACCGACGTTGTTGAGCGGCTGTTGGTGACCGTGTGGAAGTTCTGTTAACACGTACGTCTCGGCGATGTACGAGTTTTTCTCACTATTCAGACTGTAGGGAACGTGGTGAGCTCTTTGCCTGCACAAAACGCTGTAGCGTTAAGAAAAGTAATCAGCCTTCGCATGTTGAATTGCGATTTGGTCACTACACTGACATTTGTGCAACAAACTTTGCGTGAAATCTGCTTGTTAATACTTCGAAGTATTTACATTTGTTCAAACTGAAGAAGAGACTATTAAGGAACTGTGCACTTCAGGTATAGTCTAACTATAAAATGTGGGTCGTTGTGTAAAAGAACATAGAGGTAACTTTTGGGTTCTATGTTATTTACTGTGTTTGTTGTTCTGTGTTCTTTACTATTTATTTAGTTTCTATAAATTGGACGGTAACAATCAACTAAGGCAAATATGGATAACAGAAATCTCAGAAGAGAGTTTAAACACACTCTCGCAGAAATAGACGATAAAATAGATGATCCTAGGTCTAGAATAAGCAGGTCAGTAGCTCAATGGCTAAGAACAAGACTAGACACATTAATGGACATCTTTACTGAAATGGAGATGGAAAGAAATGAATATGCTAATTCGGAAAAGACAATCAGTACGATTGAAGAAATAATAAAAAGCGAAAACAACAAAATAGAGACACTACTTGAAAAAACAGAACAAAAACTAAATCTCAGTGCTCCGTTGGCTGAACCACAAGAAACAACATATTCACAAGCTGTTAAAAAAGGCACACACGTTATAATGAAGTACCCTCACAGAACGAAAATAATCCTACCGACAAGAGATGTGAGAGCCACAATGACAGTGCAATCAATCAATAACGTAAAAGATGCAGTAGAAACAAAAAGAGCATTCGAAGAAGAAATGAGTAAAGTCGAAGATAAAATTAATATAAAGCAAATGAAGCTCTTAAGAAATAAAGGGTTAGCAATAGAAGCTGCAACCCCACAAGAAGCAATCAAGATAAAAGAAATATTTGAGAATTCGCACACCTGTAAGATAAACATACCAAATCCAAAACTACCTAAAGTAGTTATTTTTAATGTACCTAAAGATAAACTAGAAGAAGATGTCATTCAAGATATTTACGATCGAAATTTCAGAAAGGTTATAGATGCCGAAGACTATAAAGAAAGTATCAAAGTACTTTATAGAATAGGGAGTAAATCTGAACACTACGTGCTGGAAACAAAGCCCCAACTATGGCATGAGTTCATGAACAGAAGAAAGATATATCTGTTTTATAAGAGCACAGGGGTTGAAGAATACTGTACACCCACCAGATGTCGCAAATGTTTGAGGTATGGGCACACCTATAGCATTTGCCGTGAAGAATTACAGATTTGTGGATACTGTGCACAGACTGGACATGATGTTAACCACTGTCCAAACAAAGAGCAAATGCCAAAATGCATTAACTGTATACGTAAGAGATTCAAAGATAATGAAATTGCGCATGATGCAAATGATAAAAATTGTTTTGCATTCCATCAAGCAAAATTAATAGAAAAATCTCTAACTGATTATGGCGAGATATCCAATACAGTTTGAAGCTCCTTCGTTTATAACAATTTCAGCGCCAATATGCATACAATTACCTAATTTGGATGCCTTCTTAACTAGGAAACAGCCCAAAATACATTAAAGAAGTTGCAGTTACGCTGTCGTAATAACTCTGAAACGCTGCTTCCTATGGAAAAATAACACAATAATAGTAAAAAAATATAGGAAAGAAGAGTGTGTTACAATCAACCCCAAAATTAACAAACATTTGTAACAATTCATTAACACATTACGAACGCAAGAATATTTTTTAACAAGAAACTGCAAGCGTTCATGAAACATGGCAATGGCAAATATTAACGTAAATTTTAAGGGACCAATCACGTTCAAGGTTGAAGCAAATCCGAAGAGGCCGATATTCTTGCTTCCAGAAATGGGAAAAACATAGGAAAATATAATGACCAATCGGCCAGAGAACAAAATATCTATATTAACTAAGTAATTAATAAATGAACTAATAATAACTCAAAAGTAATTGTAGCATGGAGTTAAAGGTGAACACAATCTGGAGAGAAGGTAATACGAATTTCTGGACAAAAAAGGAAGTTCAGAAGCTTATTGTGTCTAGTACGAATCATTTGTATGTGAATGCATAGTTTTCTCTAAAGAGTTATATAAACATATGAATTGTTTATTTTACGGTGAAAGGAGACAGGGAAAGTAAGAGAATCAGACATCAGAGCATGAAACAATTTGTGGGAGGACTGATCCAAACAATAAAAAAGTACAATAAATATGTGCTGTAAAAATCATTAATGGAGGTACGAGTGACTGTACATCATAAGGTACATAATCAATGTAATTTCCAGCCAATTAAATACATCATACTGAGCAGCTTCTACGCGTCTCATAATGCGATCGATTATTGAAAATCGAGGACTAAGAAAAAAGGGATTTTCAGCATACTAGTGCTTTTGCTTATTGTGATAAAAAACCCATATGGGATTATTTCTCATATATAAGTCATCCTCTCTGAACAAATCATGTAATGACTTAGTTTCCAAATGGTCGAAGCAAAATAACTGTTCTGGCAGGACAACTCAGACAGGACGTTGACTAAAGCCTTGAGCTACTCCCACACATTGGGCCAAGATTTTCTCGTCGCAGAACTAATGAATTGACACCAGGAGAATAGTACATTTTCTTGCATGGAAAACAGAAATCACTAACTTAAGTAATCGCAAATAATATTTTTTGTTCAGATTTCACTGTATTGGAGCTATTTTTATTAGACTTCTTTCTGGTATTGAACAACGCCAGCGTCTCCCAAACGTACATATGCATTTTCAACCTTCCATAAAAAACCAACCATAAAAAAATTAATGTGTAAGATAGTAGCTAAACATACAAGAAAACAATCATACGAACAAAACATTATGTTAAGAGATGCACCAAATATTACCCGCCAACCTATAAGATATCGGGAAAGGGAATAACCATTTACAATCCGTGAATTCATTGACAACGAAATAAATATAATATGTATAATATAAATAAAAAATATATAAACAATATCCTAAATATAAAAAGTAACGACAAGTATTTGAATATATGGAATAAAATGTCACACTCTGGTAGAAGATACACTTGTGTGCAGAGCATCTGTACATTGTAAAATGGTTAATTGTAAAATTGAATAAAACATGTGTTAAAAAGTCCTTTTATATCTTGGTTTTCCTTGACAAATATTAATTATGCGTTATTTTATCCAATTGTGTTTGAAGAGGTCTGTATTTGGTTTCCTCAACACAATGACAACACAATATGAACATTATCATACCTCAACGAGGGATTCAACTCATCGGCATCAGCTCCATACACTTGGTCAAGTATCCGCACCTCGGCAGCCAGTAAACAATTTCGTCCAACATGATACTCAAGATTTGATAGAAAAGAAATCATAACTATCAAAATATCTCACTACTGTGCGAAATGAATTATGGTTTCTCAGATTCGAGATACTATTGAAAATAATCTGATGAATAAATCGGATAAAATGAAGATACTTTTCCAAAGAATTAACAGAAACAATTTATATAAGCTAAGAAATAAAAAAGAGCAAAACTCATGAAAATCAAACAATCAAACGGGAATTAAAATATACAATTTATCACAACTGCTTATACGTGGAAATAATGTGCAAATGTGGGTCTCAAGGAAGAGGTGAGTATAATTTGGGGACTGGGAGTGGTGCTGAGAAAAACTTTTCAATTATTCAGTAATGGGAAAGTAATTGAGTTTTGAAGAATGAAACAGTTGCAACAAATAAAATATTTGCTGCAATTTTGTTTCCTGATATTTCACTCTAGTTTTTAGGAAATGTTTCCAAGAAATATTTCGTATACCCTTGCAGTATTTCTATTTGAAATTATAAGTCACATTTTAAATACCTTCACTATTTCCACTAAATGATGTTCTTGCGAGAAATTAGAAATTAAAATTTTTGCCTACACATTCCCCGACGGGAGTAATATATTAGATAAGGTATATATTAGATAATCTTTCGAAATATTTTCTTAAAACATTTATTCTTCTTCAAGTAAATTGGTTCTACGAATTTGACCTTAACTTCAATGAAACCCTATTAATATTGAGTTTCTGAAAAGGAGTCGACTTTTTTTACTTTCTTTCCAGATAGAGCATTTTTTTCTCTGCAACTTTTGTGTTTCAACAGTGTCCGCCGTTGTGGGAAACATTCATCAAAATGGCTGCTGACATACAAGGGTAAATATGAAAGGTACAAATACAATTCGAATATTGTAAGACTGGCATTTAGAAAGTTGCAATGCAATCTAAAATAAATTAAAATAAATCTAAAATAAATATAAAATAAATAAAGTTGCTTTAAGTACTTGGAACTAGATTTAAATACATTAGTTTAAAACTAACGAATTAAAAAAAATTCCGAGAAAGGCAATAAACAGTTCATAGATATGCTAATGCATTAAGGCTCTAAAGCTAGTAGCACCTAAGCAACAAAATACTCCCAAATCGTATGCAGTATTAAGGGATAACTTCAGCCTATTTTAGTGCCATGTTACCGAATTTTTCACTTTTGGCTTTCCAAAAACCATGGGTGCTCCTAAATTTAGTCTAAAGCGAACAGCACTGAACTAGAAAATAACACTTCGTTTTAATAACAATCAACATAATAGGCCTAAAATTGACTGTAGATTGTACAACCCCACATTTCGGAAAATATGCATTGTAATCTTTTTCTTAGGCACTTTAATTATCCTTTAGTTTAAAATCAATTTTTTTGACTCCCATTAATGTGATGTTGTATTTTCTACCTGAGTGCTGCTAGATTTAGGTAAAATCTAGCTGGACCCACGATCTTGGGAAATCAAAAAGGGCCTAAAATTCGGAAGTAAGGCAGTAAATTATGCTTTAATATTACTTATGGTTTGGTTGTGTTTCGTTGCTTGATTTCTTCTAGCATAAGGATGGCTGTGTATTAGCTTGGATGAGATGCTCCAAGAAGTACCTGAAAAAGATGGAATTATATTTAACGACATAATAAAACCAAATACTCCGGATTTCGCATTTGAAATCACGATAGTAATAATTTTCATTTATTTCGTTGATGTAAAAGAGCTAATATTTTTCCATATAAAAGTTTTAAACGAACAAAAAATACCTACTTTTTTACAAATACATTTATATTTTTAAATATTCGAACTAAATAATTACATTTGTTACATTACATTTTGTATAAATGGTTATTAATTTAAGATCTTTATAAACATACATAAGTGCAAAAAATACCGGTACATTTAGAAATTCCGGGTCTTCAAACATTAAATTCAGTGAATTCTCTTTCACAATATTAGTGCGGACTGATGGGACAAATGGACAATTTCTCCCATTGAGCTAACTGTGGGTCGTCATCCCGTAGTATCTTCACTATCGTGATTATTCCATTTCATTCACGAACCGTAAAAGATTCAGTGTATTTATGAAGGCAGCGAGGAAGACGACGCTAATGCAACGTAATCAAATTTGAGTAAATACTGATTACAGATTGAGATATTTTAGATGAGAAAGTATAATAATAATAATATTTGTTTAGCTCTTCGAATTTTTTTAAATGCAAAAATTACAATAGAAACAACATCAAAAATAAGTATATGTTCTCAATCAGAAACCCCATTGCAAGATTTAAAAACTCAACTCTTCGAGGAGGGAAGGAGAATGCAATATAAGATACCTTTTGAATACAAGGAAAGAAATTATAAATTCAAATGGCTGTTTCTCTATGAAAATCCTTACGTCACAGCAAACTCCGAAATATTGGTTTCAAATTTGTAAATAAAAATGTGAGAACTGTGAAGTATATCATATTTGTGCAGAGAACGTGGTGCTTTTGGAAATGTGGCATGTATTGATTAGTATTATAAATATTTAATACTCGTTATTTGAACTCCTGCAGTTTATGATGAAGAATATGTGCGCACAAAAGTGAAGTCACATGCTGGGCGGATTTTATTTCACCGCACGTATCCTAAACAGTTCATAAGCGTACAAGGAAGCAATGAATATTTTTGTCAACAGAAGTCCAACTAGAAATGTGATGTGGGGATATCAGCAACCAAAAGTACGAAAAGCAAAAGACAACATTTAATGTTGCCGAGGAAAGCAAAAGAAAAATGTATTTTACCGAAGATGCGAACGAAGGAAGAAAACCAGTAGAGACAATAGAGCAAATGAGTATAGATCTTAAATTATACTACGAGATGAGTGCGTAAAAAAAAATTTTTAGAAGAGAATAGAGGGGTAGTTAATAAAGATAATTAAATGAAAGTGGGAAATCCACTTTGCATAATATACATTGTGTCCAATCAAAACTTGTTTAAATAAAGTTGTCAGCATCTGCTCAAAACTTATGAATGTATATAAGAAAATTAAATTATTTTATTCCAAGATGATACATTTTATGATTCATTAATTACTTTTTAATGTAACACCATCAGAGAAAGAAAAAAAAGTATATATGCAATGATGAAAACAAATTGATGATGTTATACGTTTTTAAAACAATTAAGGAGTTAATCAACATTTTTACAGAAAATGAAGAAATTGATTTTAAGTTATAATGCTGCAATAATCAGGACTGTAAATTTTAATTTGAATCATGTAATTGCGTGTCGTATGAAAGACATAATTACGAGAAATTTTACATCTACAAATACTTTTTTAACTGAAAGAGCCAAGATCAGCGATGAAATGTAGAGGATTTTGGCATCAAACCACTTGTTCAAGGGGAGTGTTGTGTGTACCAGATCATTGAACTCGCCATAGGTCAGGATAGAGTTCGAGGACCTTCATCCAAAATATTGAAGTCCGTTGTTACGAACCACTAGTACATCCCAAAAGTGGAGGAATAGTTACATAACAATAAAAAAGTTATGAAGAATGTTTGTCGAAGAGATATGGATGTGACATGTGTGACGAGCTGGAAGTTAGCAACGGCTAAAGTTTCATTTATTTTTCTTTACGCTGGTTTCTTTTTCTTCGGATTTAAACAAAAACAATAAACAATATTAGTTTTTCAAAATTTATATGAAGTTATTCACATTTAAAACCCTGAACATAAAAGAGAAAAACAGATTCAAAAATTCTTAAATGGACAAAACTTACTGTAATAAATATTTAGTAACGGTTTTGATTACTTTATAATGCCCGCAGTACCTTGCATTTTTCTCGTGAGCACATCTGACACAATACTCGTGTTTCTGAATCCAGGATTCCTAATCATCGAAGTCATTTATGCCCAATGGTGGCTAAATGTTCTCAGCGTACACCCTTTTGTGATTCCATTTAGAGGTATCGCGAAACTCTTGCACCGAATAACACTCGGAATAAGGATTTCTGTCTATCTTTTATAACGAGTTGTATCGCAGAAGAGTTTGTATGTTGTATCCAATTGGTATCCGATGTGTTTTGATGTAGGATAAGGTACTTCAACGCCCAGCAGAGAAAGAAAATATAGAGGAATAATGTCGATGATCAGTTCTTGAATTGGAAATAACAATAACATTAGTAATAATAATAATATTAATAATAATAATAAATACAATAATAGCCGATCTGCGTAGCCGAGATCGCTAAGGCAGATGTGCCGTACGATGTCGGACCGAAGGATTAGTTCGAATCCCGCCTCGAGCAAGGTTGTTTGTGTTTGTATGTTTGTGATTATCCACTCATCATCATCATCACCATCATTATCTCATATTATATCCCCAGGGCTATATACTGCTTTACATGTGTCCGGGCAGGACACATCTACACTTCTCAAGTTAGCTCATAAGACAATTTTAAGCATATTATGTCTAATAAACTACGTGGATATTCCGAATAGTTGGGCCACAATAAGCACTGAAAAATTGTTTTGAAAACATGCTTGCTAGGCCTAAATTTGCATTGCAGAAGCACACAAACCCTTTTAAAGCATTTAAATTGCTTATTATTACAAAATAAATTAATATATTTGTTCACAAAGAAACATTAGTACAAAAATAAAAAACACCTAATTTACACAATTCACCTCCTTTTTTTAATTTTTTGCTATTTTTTTCTTTCTGAACAAATATATTAATTTCTTTTGTAAATAATTAAACAATTACATGTCTCTGGAGGGCTTTATATGCTTCGTCATGTAAAGTTTGGCCTAGAAAGCAAATTCCTTCAAATAACTTTGAGTGCTTTTTGCGGCACACCCATTCGGAATATCTAGCGTAGTTTATAGAAAAAAATCCCTTAAATTTTGCCTTAAGAGTTTACTTGCGAGTTTCACGTTTCCTCCCGAGACTCTCTCTTCTCTCTCTCTCTCATATATATATAATATATATATTATATATATATATATATATATATATAGTATATGTGTGTGTGGTGTGTGTGTGTGTGTGTGTGTGGTGTGGTGGGTGTGTGTGTGGATGGCTTGATTTCTGGCGATACGTGACGGAAACGGCGTTCCGGTACCTCCGGAATTATTATTAAATTCTACAATAAATATATAATTATTTCTATTACAATAATAATTAATTAGGGGCGCGTTCCGGAACCTAAAATTGTAAAAATCAAGCACTATATATACATATATAGAACTTTTAAAATAATACAACAAATTGTTTAAAACAATTATCCGTTTATAACATTTCAAATGTATTTTCATTTTATTTAATAGAAGATTAATTATATCAGCCCTAAGACAGCGTAATTGGGAGCGGATTGCGTTCTCCTTACAGATGGTAGTTCTAGGTGCGACAGCGCTTGAGTTGAATTGACACCGAGGAGAATAGTACATTTCTTGCATGGAAAACATGAAAATACTAACGTTAGTATCGCAAGTAATATTGCTTCTTGCTTCAGATTTCAGCTGTAATTGGAAGCTATTTTTTTATTAGACTTCTATTCTGGTATTGAACAATCGCCAGCGTCTCCCAACGTACATATGCATTTCAACCTGTCATATAAAAAACCAACCATAAAAAAATTAATGTGTAAGATAGAGCTAAACATACAGAAAACAATCATACGAACAAAACATTATGTTAAGAAGATGCAACCAATATTACCCGCCAACCTATAAAGATATCGGGAAAGGGAATAACATTTACAATCCGTATGAATTCAATTGACAACGAAATAATATAATATGTAATAATATCAAATAAAAATAATATAACAATATCCTAAATAGAAAAGTAAACGACAATATTGCAATATATGGAATAAAATGTCACACTCTGGTAGAAGATACACTTCTGTGTGCAGAGCATGCTGACATTGTAAATGGTTAATTGTAAAATTGAATAAACATGTGTTAAAAAGTCCTTTTATATCTTGGTTTTCCCTTGACAAATATTAATTATGCGTTATTTTATCCAATTGTGTTTGTGAAGAGGTCTGTAATTTGGTTTTCCTGCCGACAAATACAACACAATATGCAATTAATCATACCTCAACGAGGGTTCAACTCATCGGCATCACTCCATAACACTTGTGTCAAGTATCCGCACCCATCGGAGCCAGTTAAATAAAAAAACAACTTTCGTCCAACATGAGATACTCAAGATTTGATAGAAAAGAAATCATAACTATAAAAATTCTCACTCTGTGCGAAATGAATTATGGTTTCTCAGATTTCGAGATACTATTGAAAATAATCTGATGAATAAAGTCGATAAAATGAAGATACTTTTCCAAAGAATTAAACAGAAACATTTATTATAAGACTAGAAATAAAAAGAGCAAAAGCTCATGAAAATCAAACAATCAAACGGAAATTAAAATATACAATTCTATCACAACTGCTTATACGTGGAAATAATGTGCCAAATGTGGGTCCCAAGGAAGAGGTGAGTATAGATTTGGGACTGGGAGTGGGTGCTGGAGAAAAATTTTCAATTATTCAGTAATGGGAAAAGTACATTGATTTTGAAGAATGACACAGTTGCAATCAAATAAAAGATATTTGCTGCAATTTTGTTTCCTGATATTTCACTCTAGTTTTAGGAAACTGTTCCAAGAAAATATTTCGTACTACCCTTGCAGTATTTCCTATTGAAATTATACAGTTCACATTTTAAATACCTTCACTATTTCCACTAAATGATGTTTTGCGAGAAATTAAAATTAAAATTTTTTGCTACACCTTCCCGACGGGAGTAATATATTAGATAAGGTAATATATTAGATTAATCTTTCCGAAATATTTTCTTAAAAACATTTATTCTTCTTCAGTAAATTGGTCTACGAATTTGACCTTAACTCCATGAAACCCTATTTAATATTGAGTTTCTGAAGGAGTGTACTTTTATTTTACTTTCTTTCCAGATAGATGCATTTTTTCTTGCAACTTTGTGTTTCACCAGTGGTCCGCCGTTGTGGAAACATTCATCAAAAATGGCTGCTAACATACAGGGTAAATATGAAAGGTTCAATACAATTCGAAATCATTGTAAGACTGGCATTTAGAAAGTTGCAATGCAATCTAAAATAATTAAAATAAATCTAAAATAAATATAAACATAAATAAAGTTGCTTAAGTACTTGGAACTAGAATTTTAAAACATTAGTTTAAAACTAAACGAATTTAAAAAAATTCCGCAGAAAGGCAATAACAGTTCATCGTATATGCTAATGCATTAAGGCTCTAAAGCTGTAGCCCTAAGCAACAAAATAACTCCAAATCGTATGCAGTATTAAGGGATAACTTCAGCTATTTAGTGGCAGTACCTCGCCTGCATTTTCACTTTTGGCTTTTCCAAAAATCATGGGTGCTCCCTAAATTTAGTCTAAAGCGAACAGCATACTGAACTAGAAAATAACACTCGTTTTAATAACAATCCAAATAATAGGCCTAAATTGACTGTAGAAATTGTACAACCCCAACATTTCGGAAAATAGCATTGTGCAATTCTTTTTCTTAGGCACTTTAAATTATCCTTTGTTTAAAATCAATTTTTTGAACTCCGCATTAATGTGATGTGTAATTTTTCTACCTGCAGTGCTGCTAGATTTAGGTAAAATCTAGCTGGGACGCCACGATCTTGGGAAACAAAAAGGGCACAATTCGGAAGTATAAAGGCAGTAAATTATGCTTTAATCTACTTATGGTTTGGTTGGTTTCGTTGCCTTGATTTCTTCATAGCATAAGGATGGCTGTGTATTAGCTTGGGATGAGATGCTCCAAGAAGTACCTGAAAAAGATGGGATATTATTATTAACGACATATAAAACCAATACTCCGGATTTGCATTTGAATGCACGATAGTAATAATTTCTCATGTTATTTCGTTTGTCTGTAAAGGCTAATATTTTTCCATATAAAAGTTTAAACGAACAAAAAATAGCTACTTTTTACAAATAACATTTATATTTTTAAATATTGCGAACTAAATATTACATTTGTTACATACATTTGTATAAATGGTTATTAAATTTAAGAACTTTATAAACATACATAAGTGCAGCAAAATAATACCGGTACATTTATAAGAAATTCGGGTCTTCAAACATTAAAATTTCAGTGAATCTCTTTCAAAATATAAGTGCGGACTGATGGGACAAATGGACAAGTTCTTCCCATTGAGCTAACTGTGGGTCGTCATCCCGTAGTATCTTCAACTATCGTGAATTATTCCATTTCATTCACGAACCGTAAAAGATTCAAGTGTATTATGAGAGCGAGGAAGACGACGCTAATCGCAACGTAATCGAATTTTGAGTAATACTGATTTACAGATTGCGATATTTTAGATGAGAAAGTATAATAAATAATATTTGTTTAGCTCTTCGAATTTTTAAATGCAAAATTACAATAGAAACAACATCAAATAATAAGTATAACTTTCTCATCAGAAACACCCATTGCAAGATTTAAAAACTCAACTTTCGAGAGGGAAGGAGAATGCAATAAAGATATTCTTTTGAATACAAGGAAAGAAATTATAAATTCAAATGGCTGTTTCTCTATGAAATCCTTACGTCAACAGCAACCGAATATTGGTTTCAAATTTGTAATAAAAATGTGAGAACGTGAAGTATATCATATTTGGTGCAGAAACGTGGTGCTTTTGGAAATGTTGGCATGTATTGATTATATTATAAATATTTAAGTATCGTTATTTGAACTCTGCAGTTTAAATGCTGAAGAATCTGTGCGCACAAAAGTGAAGTCACATGCTGGGTCGGTTTATTTCACCGCACGTATCCTAAAAGTTCATAGCGTACAAGGCGCAATTAATATTTTTGTAACAGAAGTTCCAACAAATAGAAATGTGATGTGGGGATATCAGCAACCAAAAGTACGAAAAGCAAAGGCCACATTTAATGTTGCCGAGGAAAGCAAAAGAAAAATGTATTTTACCGACATGCGAACGAAGGAAGAAAACCAGTAGAGACAATAGAGGCAAATGAGTATAAATCTTGAAATTATATAACGAGATAGTACGTAAAAAATTTTTTTTATGAAGAGAAATATGAGGGGTAGCTAATGAAGAATAATTAAATGAAAGTGGGAAATCCACTTTGCATAATTACATTGTGTCCAATCCAAAACTTATTTACATAAAGTTATCAGCATCCTGCTCAAAACTTATGAATGTGTATAAGCAAAAATTAAATTATTTTATTCCAAGATGATACATTTTTTGATTTACATTAATTAACTTTTTTAATGTAACACCAATCAGAGAAAAGAAAAAAAAGTATTATGCAATGATGAAACAAATTGGATGATGTTATACGTTTTAAAAACAATTAAGGAAGTTTTTTTTTTTAAATCAACATTTTTACACGAAAATGAAGAAATTGATTTTAAGTTATAGAATGCTGCAATAAATCAAGACTGTAAATTTTAAATTTGAATCATTGGTAATTGCGTGTCGTATGAAAGACATAATTACTTAGAATTTTACATCTACATCTTTTTTAACTGAAAGAGCCAAGATCAGCGATGAAAGATGTAGAGGATTTTTGGCATCAAACCATTGTTCAAGGGAGTCGTTGTCGTGTACAGATCATGTGACTCGCCATACCGGTCAGGATAGAGTCGAGGACCTTCATCCCAAAATATTGAAGTCGTTGTTACGAACCACAAGTACATTCCAACGTGGAGGAAATATAGTTATATAACAATAAAAAAAGGTTATGAACTAATGTTGTCGAAGAGAATATGGATGTGACATGTGTGACGGAACTGGAAGTTAAGCAACGGCTAAAGGTTTCATTTTATTTTCTTTATGCTGTTTCTTATTTCTTCGGATTTAAACAAAAATCACATAAACCTATTTAGTTTTTCCAAAATTTTATATGAAGTTATTTCACATTTAAAACCTGAACATAAATAGAGAAAAACAGATTTCAAAAATTCTTAAATATGACAAAACTTACTGTAATAAAATTTAGTAAGCGGTTTGAATTACTTTATAAATCGCAAGTACTTGCATTTTTTATCGTTGAGCACATCTGACACAACACTCGTGTTTCTGAATCCAGGATTCCTAATATCGAAGTCATTTATGCGAATGGTGGCTAAATGCTTCTTTAGGCGTAACACCCTTTTGTGATTACATTTAGAGGTATCCGACAACTCTTGCACGAATAACTCGGGAAATAACGATTCTGTTATCTTTTATAACGAAGTTGTATCGCGAAGAGTTGTATTTGTATCCAATTGTATCGCGAATGTGTTTTGATGTAGGATAAGGTACTACAACGCCCCAGCAGAGAAAGAAAAATATAGAGGAATAATGTCGAATGGTCAGTTCTTGATTGGAAATAACAATAACATTAGTAATATAATAATATTTATTATTTTAATAATAATAATAATAATAATAATAATAATAATAATAATAATAATAATAATAATAAAAAATAAATACATAATAGGCGATCTGCGTAGCCGATCGCTAAGGCAGATGTGCCTTACGATGTCGACCGATGGATTAGTTCAATATCCCGCCTCGAGCAAGTGTTGTGTTTTGGTGATTATCCACTCATCATCAATCACCATCATCATTAACTCATATGTATCCCCAGAGCTATATACTGCTTTACAATGTGTCGGGGAGTACATAATCTACAGCTTCTCAAGTTAGTTCTTTAAGCCATGTTTAAGCATGTTATGTCTAATAAACTACGTGGAATATTCCGAATAGTTGGCCAAATAAGACTGGATAAAAGTGTTTTTGACAAACATGCTTGCCTAGGCTAAATTTGCATTTGCAGAAGCATACAAACACCTTCAAAAGCATTAATGCTTATTATTACAAAATAAATTAATATATTTTGTTCACAAAGAAAAATTGTACAAAAATAAGAAAGCCCCTATTTATACACAATTCGCTCCTTTTTTTTAATTTTTTGCTATTTTTTTCTTTCTGAACAAATATATTAATTTCTTTTGTAAATAATTAAACAATTACATGTCTCTGGAGGGCTTTATATGCTTCGTCATGTAAAGTTTGGCCTAGAAAGCAAATTCCTTCAAATAACTTTGAGTGCTTTTTGCGGCACACCCATTCGGAATATCTAGCGTAGTTTATAGAAAAAAATCCCTTAAATTTTGCCTTAAGAGTTTACTTGCGAGTTTCACGTTTCCTCCCGAGACTCTCTCTTCTCTCTCTCTCTCATATATATATAATATATATATTATATATATATATATATATATATATAGTATATGTGTGTGTGGTGTGTGTGTGTGTGTGTGTGTGGTGTGGTGGGTGTGTGTGTGGATGGCTTGATTTCTGGCGAGATACGTACGGAAACGGCGTTCCGGGTACCTCCGAATTTATTATTAAATTCTCACAATAATATATAATTATTTCTATTACAATAATAATTAATTAGGGCGCGTTTCACGGAACACCTAAAATTGTAATAAATCAAGCACTATATATACATATCTAGAATTTAAAAAATACAACATAATTCGTTTAAAACAATTATCCGTTGTTATAATACATTTCAAATGGTATTTTCATTTATTTAATAGAAGATTAATTATATCAAGAGTCCATTAACTCTTGATAAACAACTGTGTGTTTACAAATATATGTTTACAAGCAGCAATTTTCATTACGTTGTCTTTGTGACCCGCTCTTTCATTCACATCCGCCTCGCCTTTCCCCCCTCCCCAGTGACCGTCCACGCATGCGACACTGGCAAGCCAGCCAG
>BOPP01000087.1:311563-342723 GCA_017312745.1 Gryllus bimaculatus | reverse complement strand
CCAGCGCTATCTATAGCAGGCGCAAGGGCGCGTCAAGATCGACACGATGAGGGAACGTGCGAAAATAGTTCCGAGTGGCGATGTACATCGCATATTAACACCGTGAGCAAATGAAGAAAAGAGATGGAAAAAATCTAAAAGCAAAATGAGAGTGAGCTCGAATGTTATTAAAATAAGGGACCAGATATTGGACAAATCCAGACAATTGTTTTCAAAAAAACTAAAAGTTACATAATATTTTTATATTTATAAATTCAGTTTTACTTTCTAGCTCTCATAGAATAGAGGTAGTATTGTAATTGTGCATTAATATGATGTAAAAGATTGAAGAAAATACATATTTTGATACTCACGTTTGTGTTTTGTTTTTTACCTCTTGAACAACCTCAATTCCTAAACTTGACTCTAACCTTTTATTATTTGGAGATTTTATTTGAGAAGTGCGTTAATGTGGATCCAAAATGCCTATTGAATTCAATCTTCAATAAACATCACTAAATAAGGATGAAACTCTTAGGAAAATTAATTGAAATGCCACAATCATACAGTATTTTACCTTATTATCCATTCTGGAAAGAGTTATCCAAGTTATTCAACATACGAAACAGCAGTATTTGATAGATATAACTAGTGGCCCCACTTACTGAACTATTTGAATGAATTTTTAAACTGCATGATGCATGATTCAAGAATATTTTTTAAAAAATTGTTAGATGTACTGATGGAATCCTGGATCTGGACTTCGGACAATGTGACATTTCATGTTTCATTCGCTTGATAAGCAGGAACAAGACATTTAGAAAACACATACACATTTTATTCATTATTAGTTATTACAAATTGCAAAAGTCGTGCCTGATCACTTTACTCACGGTTTATAAGACCGTGATAGCAACACAATAAGATGAGATCATCGCATTCCAGTGAGCCCAATGAGCCACTTGGCTCGGTGTGTTTAAAGGTAAAAATAGAATGCCTTTGTTTTCGATTCAGTTAGGTGCACTGTTAACAAAAGACCTCATGGTCTAAAGCATTTATTAAACAAAAAAATAGTGAAGGCTATCTTTGAACTATTTCTTTGGCAGATTTCTTCGTTTCCCACGAAAATGGGGAATCTAATTGACAATGAAACGATACATTTTGCCACATTTTTTAAAAACCCTCCAGTCTCAAGACTCCTCCTGATACTCGTTCCTTTCCTGATCAATATATCTCTGATATTTCTTTTCAAATAAAGAAAAGAATTTCACTACTAGCACGCTTATCATTTAGCTATTCCGCTGCAATGACAATCAGATGAACAGCGGCGAAAACTTGTCTTAGGATGTTTACCCTCCTCAAATAGTTTCTAAATAATGAATACGAAGAGAACAGAAAAAGAACAATCATCTCGTTTTTTCCTTCTTCGTGTTATACACCCGCTGAAGATGGGAAAAGTGTTTACCGAAAGTTAACTGTGGGTATGTTGTAATAAATATTATAACGGTGATTATTTTGATTGATTATTTTCACATTATGGATTACAGCAAGATATCTGCTACCACCACCGATTTTAGAACAATCATGTTTCCAAGAAATCGTGATTGAGTTAGTGATGTCATATCATAGGTTAAGAAGATTTAAAATGATCTTCTGGAAAATAAGGAATTTTGGATCCTGAGAGTTGTTTCTCTGTATCTTTGAGTTCCTTAACCACAAAGAAAGGGAAAAAAGAAAGATATGAAAAGGGGAAAATGAAAAAGAGAAAAATGCTGTTTTTCCAAACACTAAAAATTCAGAATTCCATCATCAATGGTGATTTTTGTATCGTCGGATCCGTAACGACTTAGACTAGAAGAGAGATGAGACGGTGAATAGGTGTTGCCAGTGGCACTAGCCTCACGCTCATTTGAACGAATGGAGGACGAAACGGCGGCGAACCAAAATGTTTCTGAAGCGATGCCAATCTGATGTGCTGCGTTTCAAAACGTACACCTGGCACCTATTTGCGACCCAGTTAGAAAAAAACGCTGCTTACTTACAAATGACAAAGTTGGCAGAGCTACATCATTTTTGTGCCTTACTCTTGTGTTACAAAAGAACACAAAAACCGGTTACTTCACAAATATGCTCTACAAAATGTATGATGGTTATTACAACAACGTTTCCGCTTATCGTTATTTTTTCCCTTTATTTACATCTTTCTATCTTTTCAAGTGCTGCTCAGTTAATTTCTACTGCAAATAATTAATTTCGAATAGAACAAAATATTTATTACACTTGAAATAATTGCGATTAGGAAAAAATACACTAGAATTTCTTTTTTCAGTATTGTTTGCCATTTAGAAATCAGCAAGGACCGTACATCATATTTAAAGAATTCAAAAGCATAACTAGAAATTATGTCTTAGTGCTAAATGTAGTGAATCGTCGGTGCACAAGAAAAGTAATACATCTCGAAAATCATAATTTTGTAAGTGAAACAATATGTTTAGAGCAAAGTCTACTTTACTTTCATGCGCTAAAGAAAGAGCCTGCTAAGGTTAATGTTCTTTTTGTAAAAGGGCAATTTTGTGCAAGACTCATTTTTCTTGTCCACCGACAAAAAGTGTAGTTTTGACAAATTTAAAGTTCTTGAAAGAAAGATCCATTTGTTTCATGTTACGAAAGTATTTACGATGTACTCTTTCAGTGCTTTCCATCCTAAACACTTGCAAGTGAGAGGCAGGTCATGGAGTGAATGAGTCAAGGACAAACTGTCTGATTGTCTCGATGCAATCGAAGTTTGGCATAGTTACGCCCGAGTGACATTCCAAATATATAGTTACTTTACAATTACGGAAACTGCGTTGTAAGAGAACAAAGATAATGGAAGAAGGCTACGAAATATTTTCTCATTTATTGCGACACATTAGCTTAATTTTCGGCAATACAAAACAAACTTTTCATAGTTTAACATCTTGAAAAATTGTTCCCGCTGGTGTGGTGCACTGCTGAGGGAGATACCTGGACGGAGAAATTCCCCCCAAGCCGCCATGTAGGTTGGCACCGGATCTTACCATCCAGCTGAGATGGAACACCGCCACTTCCCGCGAAAAAATCATTGGGCTAACAGGACTAGTTACCAGAGCAGTTGACGTGTCCGGAAACGATCAATCAATCACAGGATGTCTCGTAGTCTTTTGTGGTTATCAGCAGTTGCGTACTGGTGGAGCATTTTTCATTTGTCGTGGATTTTCCTTCTGGCGTGCTTCCGCGGCCGCGTGAAAGCCCCCTTGGGTCCGCAGCGCCAGGCAGATGCGCTTGGAGCGCGCCCAACGGCGCCGACGCCGCTCACCCGGGCGCGGGATTGGCAGGCGAGGCGAGGAGGTGGCTCACAGGGTAGCCCCCCCCCCCCCTCAACCCTCCAAGCCCTGCCTGCCGCGCACCGGGCCTCAGGGACTGAGGCCGCAATTTTTGAATTCCAGAATTCGGACTTAGTTCCTCTTTCCTGGACTTCCCACGGGATGTCTTGCAGCAACTCGGCGTCTTATTTATTTAGTTACTAATTTATTTAGTTACAAATTTATTTAGTACATGGCATAACCCGCAAAAAAGACGGGACAAAATCATACGTCCGTTTTAAGAATTTATTATATCGAATAGTAGAACTCAATTTGATTTCATTAATTTAAGGGTTTTCCATTTCAAAAAGTCCCCTAATCTCAGTAACAAGTTCTCAAACTTGGGTCCTCGGACCTCTAGGGCGCTGCGAAACGATTTTGGGAGACCCTGAAGGGTCATCAGGTGAAATTTTGGTTTCGCCCTTGCAAACTATCAAATTATACTGCCAGAGACCGTGCCAATAGCACTACAGTTTATAAGGATCTGGTCGGTTTTAATTTTTTATTGCGTACGGGCATGTTCCATCTGAACAAATATATTTTGGCAGTATTTCCTTAAAAGATTTGTAATAATAAGCAAAAATGTTTCCATCTAGTTTCAGTTGCTCAAAATTTAAAATAGAATCTCAGGAAAGCAGGTAATTACGTTACAGATTAGTCGTGCTTCAGGTTACCTGCAATTTTTCACCTCTCTGGATGTAGTACAACTGAGCACTTGGCACTGCTTGGAGCTTTGGCAGCCGCCAGTGGAAACGTGTCTTGAGTGTCGAACAGCAGAGGGAGGACATAAACGTGAGACTGAATTTCATGGATTTTGTTTTGTTTTTACTTTCTCTGCCTTAACTCGGTGCATCTTAAGAAGAAAAAGTAATGCTGCGGGAAAAAAGGCGCATTTTCGGTAGAAAACCTCTTTTTGCCAGGCCCTGCTAACGAAAACGTGAACATCTCCTATTGCTAAATTTAGAAAACATCCTCTGACACGTGATGCTTCCCGATTCCATGATTTGGGAGTCTTTGATACTGAACAATCAATTGACGGCAATACGTCTGTCCCTCCGTCTGTGAACAACGCTAGCGTCTAACCCGTTGAGCCATTTTTCTTCAAAATTGATATTCCCCATTCGATCTGGCTGATGTCGCTCCGCCCGAATTTGAAAGTGATATTTTCATTTTTGGAAGTCCTCCCTCCCCGAGAAAATCCCCAGGTGGTTTCCGCTACTCTATGCTGCAGGTATCTATTAAACTTGATGAAGCAAGAGAGATTCTTAATTTTCAAATTTTGTTTTTGAAGAGACTACTATCGGTGTCATTAATCTACTTTCAATTTAAATAATTTAATTATAAACAATTTCAACACATCTACAAATATTTCTATAAACATATCTGCCACTACTGCTAGTTTGAATACCAAAAATAGTTCGTATGTAAACTCAAAGACGCATAAAATGTTTCATTTTAAAAATATTAAAATACCCGAGTCAAGTTAATATTATTGGAATATGTGATAGTCTGAAGCGTATTTATAATTGTCGGAACTCATTTGTGTCCTGTGCACTTGTCAGAGGGCGCGGAGGTGCCTCTGGCGGCGCGGAGAGGGCCGGGTGGCCGGGGCGACTGCTCCGCCCGGGCGCCTCGTCCGCAGAGCGCGCTGGCGTCGCCGCGCGTGACTTGGGCGCTGCGCCGGACGCAACGCGCGGGGCCCACGCGGTCCCCCGCCTCTGCGGCTCCCCGGGGGCACGGCGCCCCCCGAAAAGTGCACAGGATGCAAATGTAATCCAACTATCACATATTTTAATAAAGTTAACGCAGGTATTTTAATATTTTTAAAAGGAAACATTTTATTGAGTTTACATACGAACTATTCTTGGTATTTAAACTAGCAAAACCAGCAGATATTTAAACAAACATTTTTAGATGTGTATAAATTGTTTATAATTAAAATATTATTTGTCAAAGTAGACTAATGACATCAATAAGAGTCACTTCGAAAACAAAATTTGAAAATAAATTGTAGGATTCTGGCTTGCTCCACATACTTCCGGTATCAAATACAACAAATAAACATTTCACCATTCGGGCAATGGATCTTTTCAGAAAGGGTTATGCTAATTGCTCATTGACTTTCACAAGAATTTTGAAAAAAACTACGAAAATTTTGTTAACTGTGGCCAGTACTCATCATTTTACACTTCTATAAATAGAAATGACTGCAAGCAAGTTTATTTCTTAATGTTTCCTTAATTTTATTAACTGCCTTTCTTTGAAATCTTTTTCCCCTGCTGTTCACTGAACGTAGAGAGAATGATGAATAGAGAATAATGCATTTTTGAATCACGAAGTACCAAATAATGCGTGGAGTCAAAAATTTTCTGATTGGCAAAATCTGCAATGTTGTCTTTGAATATATTCGGTTGTTCTTGAATGAAGGTAATGGTGGTTCAAAACATTGAACGAAAAGATATTCTTTGCAAGTTAATTCCTTACATTCATTTTAGTACTATGTGACTAAAATAGTATCATTAAAAACTTTGACATTTGTAGACATATTTGAAACTCCAGTAAAAAAAGACTACCCGTACGACCACTGAAGTGCAGAAAATTCTACGATGCTCTCAAAACGAGTTGAAGTACGAACATCATAAAGAACAAAAATCTTCTCCTCTAGTTTCCAAATTTGGATAATAAATCGTAGCAGTCTGGAAATATTTGACATTATTTTGCAAAATGCAAAATTTTTTCCATAAATTAATTATGAAAAAGTACATTTCTAATATTAAATAATACTATATCGTTGGTCTACAAAAAAAGTGACATGTCTCAGAACATTCCTTTTTGAGTCAAATGAAGAAATATGATTAGAAAACAATACATTTTTGCTAGTAAAGCTTACATAAAGAGAATTAACGAAGAAATGTGGGTCCGTATGCGACGCATATTCGACCATACGTTAGGTACCAACACACTTGCAGCCTCTGGTCTGGAGTCAACATACGAGCGCTACGTTCTCCGCGACATCACATACCCGAAAGACAAGGGACAAACATCCATGCCCGAAGCGAGACTCGAACCCGCGGCTCTTCGGACCACAGCGTTGAGTCGGTACGCGTCCTTAGTCACCTAGGCCATCCAGGTCAGAAGCTAAGTATTTAAGGAAAGTTCTTTGCAAGCTGCCGGCGGCACGCAACACCTGTTCGGCGCTGCGGTGCGAGAGAGGGGGGGAGGAGGGGAAGGGGGCGCGGGCCGTGAGCTGTGGGCCGCAGCGACCTTGGATGGAATGCGGGCCGCCGCCGGCCACATTCAAAGGACACCGCTGCCGCTGCCGCTGCGGGGGACGTCGTTTGAAAACGCTCGGTTAGCGCAGTCAGTACGATTGCCTCCACTCAGCTGCTGCTTACATCGCAAGCCACTTCTGCCGTCGTGTTTTTGCCGCAACAGTTTCGCCAAGTACATCCATCTAGCTGTCACGAGCTGGTTCAAACGAACGATTTTTAACGTACGAGCAATTGAACTAGACTGTTGTGAAGTGTCCATCTCGGTCGGTTAATTCACTTAAATAGTCTGCAAAGAAAAGCCGATAATATAAGAAAAAATAAAAGAAAGAGAATCTTACTTTCAGTTGTCTGGCTAATTTATACTACTTCCCGACACTATTTTTCCTCGCGGTTGATTACGTTCAGAAAGTACTAAGACTAGGACAACAGCTCTTAACCACACAATTTAGTGTACTGTATGCTTTCTAAACAGACACCTTATACGTGAGTCGATCCCATCTTTTTACATGTGAATGCCTTATTTGTTCCCGTTCCATCAGCTTCTACTGGTTTCAGATGTGGCAATAATCTCTACTATCAGGCTTACTACGAAATAATTGTTAGAGCAACTGTCCAGAACCATTATTGCCACCCACAGTCAACGTTAGCTTCATGACACGCCGTTACAATCCATCTAGGAAAAAGACCAGAGTTAAACACACGATTCCGTTGCCGTAGCTGTTACTGTCAGAATCGCCGAAGGGAAAGAAAACTGGCGGCGTCTACTTGCACGCCACCTTAGGTTCTTAATTGATCATTATGGCCTCACGCGAAAGGAAATGATTGACATTGAATTGTTTAGTCTGCGGTTGGCTCGGTAACACTAATCACGAGAATTTTTTAAACACCGCGTTTGTGTTTTACTGAGCAACAGGTGCAGACAGCACGGTCAAAAGTGAGTGAATGCCAACGCAGTAAATTAAAGCTTGTTATGAAAGAAAAAGATCAGACCATTTTCAGTCGTAAACAAATCTCTTAGAAGGAAGTGTTTATTTACAGTAACAACTGGCGTTCTAAATTGGGGCTTTTCAAATTTGGGGCCGCAACTACTCTAAGGATCTCATAAATGTTATTGGAGCACCCGGCACTTTCGTACAGTTTCATACATAATAATATTTAATTAAATCTTACAGTTCCGACAATAGTGAAAATACTACTAGTATTTTACAGTAGTACAATAGTGAAAGTTTTCTGTATGGTTTGGTCACATTACTGACTTTTCTTCCTTTATTCAAATAGTAAGAATTAATTAATTTTTTTAGTCTTAGTCTCCCGTTTTATTTGCCCATATAAAGGAAAATTAGAAACGCATATTTGCTTTGTTACTAATTGTTCTATGTCGCGCCTTTCACAGAAGAGGTACCGGTATAGATCTATGAATTTTCATTCCAGTAAAGAATTTGGTTAGGTTTCTTTCACATGACTAGTCATAGTGTAACCAGTTGGCCGCAAGTGAACATTGCAATTAGTATTTTAAAAAGTTTATTTTTGAGGATTTTGCATTATTTTTAGGTACATGATTTAGTGCTATATTGATATTTTTAAGGAATTGAACTTTTGCTCAGAGAAGTTTTATTCATAAAGAATACAAGAAAGGCTTATATTTATAAACATAATTAACACAAATTCTACTGTTATATTGAGGTCATATATAACTGAATCTAGAAGGGCGATAAAAGATATACACTTTGCTTGTAACTACATCTGCTTGCAGGGATGGTATTTCGGGCTGCTTTGAGAATTAAAAGGTAGCGTTTAAATTTTTTGAGATAAAATTAAACAAGATCGATTGAGATGCTCGAGCAACAACATCCTTGAGTTCAAGAATTTTTTATCAACTGACCAACCAATAGTATTTCCTATCCGATCGACTGATTTCCATTTCTTTAATAAATAAATAAGTCACACAAAAATTAGCTTTATATCCCATTACCAAACCTAATTCCTAAAATACCGATCTATAGATGACATGAATAATATAAAAACGAAATTTGCAATGTATTTATCACTCACCAATCACTCCTGTTAGCAGTTTGTTTCGACACACAAAAGCATATGATATAAGATGGAGAAGGGGTCGGATACCTACGATATTTAAAAACCTGGGTACAAATGATAACGTTAAAATTCATTAGTTCATTTATAACCGACCGCAGAATACAATTTCGTCACATGAAACACCAATCAGAAACTGAATACAACAGGGATCTGTAATACCTTTCTTAATTGCAATGAACTCAAATGTTTTATGTCCCCTCCAACTAAAATATTCATGATAACAAAATCCCAATTATTTTCAGTGATAAAAACCTTAGAGTATAAAATAAATAACAATAAATAATCCAAATGATTGGGACAATAACTCTGAGTTCAAAATATCAAACGGTAAATCCGAATATTTAATTTTCAGTAAAACAAACAAACCTACAAATCATTGTCAATCTCAAACTCAATGTTGAAATCAAAATCTTTATTTCTGTGAAAATATGAGGGGTATGCTTTGATGAAAAACTTATGATAAAGTATTCGAAGAACAATATCTCAAGAAATTAATTATCATTTAAATGATATCATCACTCAACTGGGGTGCCAACAAGAAAGTTATTAAAATACATATCAAGATATAAAATACATTAGATGACACAGTTATTTATTTCTCATGTTCTTCAAATATGAAAGGAAAAGGGCGGTCTTCATCGCCATGAACCAAGTCGAGCTCTTTCTTGTACACACGAGGAAAACCGACAGGGATACAATTAAGCTGTACGTTTTGGGTGAGGTAGGTACAACGCTGATGAAAAGCTAACCGCAGATTGCAATCGGGACATACCTTCACCAGCAACCTGAAGTGAGGAACATCGCCCAAATGCATCCCAGTTTTGTCTCACTCTCGCTTCCCAGATAATTCCCTTTCATTTTTCATTTCCATTTCCTTCATCTGGTGTTTCGGTAGAAGTAAAAATTTTAGTTAAGTTTGCATTCGAAAGTAGCGCATAGATGTTCTCGCACTAGTCCATAGTCTCGAACACAGGTGATCATGACAGAATCTTAGGAATTGGTTAAGTTAGCGAAGTAAAAAAATGCTCGTGATAGGTGATATCACGTTTTGCTTCCACAAACTTTTAAGCGTTGGTTTACAACTTTAAAACGAAAAGCAAATGTTTCACATTCAAAACAAACAAGGGGATAAATTGTAATCGTTCAATGTGATTCTAAGGAGACCACGGGAAACGTATGAAATAGATCCTCATACTGAAAAGGGGAACAGACCGGGATGGAGTTGCGCGATGCCGTTTTGGGGAGGTGGGTAAACAGCCTCAGAAAAAGTTGACCGCGGGATGCAGTTGCTATATTGCCTGAAGTGAGTCTGTAGCGCGTGAGCCGGGGTATGTGGCGTGGCGTGGTGGGCGTGATGGGGCGTGGCGTGGAGGGCTGGCGGTCATGGCGTGGCCGGGACAGGGGGGGGGGGGCATAGCGTGGCGTGTTTAGCGGGACGGGACGGGGGTGGCTGTGGCGTGGCCGAGCGCGACGTGGCTGGGCGTTGCAGAACGTGGCGGGGCGGGGCAAACGTGGCGGAGTGCGGCTGGGCATGGTAACGGTGTGTCGGGGATAGCGTGGCGGGGTGGGGTTGTGCGGAGCGCGGACGTGACGGCGCGTGGGGCCGGGGTGTGGAGTCCGTAGCGTGGCGTTGGCGCGGCGGGGCGGGGCGAGACGAGGGTGTGGCGTGGCGGGACATGGCGGGGATGTGGCTGGGCATGGTAGGGCGTGCGGTGATAGCTGGTGGGGACGGAGCGGAGGTGTTGTGGGTCGGAGCGGGGCGTGACCGGGGTGCGGGGGAGGAGTGAGGCGGGGCGTGCGGGGGTGGCGGAGCGTGGACTGGCGTGGGTTGCGGGCGTGGTGGGGGTGAGGTGGTACTGCTTTGCGTGGCGGGGCGACGCGAGAGTCATTGCGTTGGCGTGGCGGGGGCGTCGTCTGCGACAGCGACGGCGATGGCAGGGGCGCGGGCGCGGTGGTGTGGCTGGCGCGCGTCAGAGAGGCCGTGGAATCTACTTGCTGCGCGGGCGTCGCCCCGCGCCCCCGCCCCGTGGATTCCAGAGGCTCCCGACGCCCCCGAGGCACGTGCCGCGGCGACGCGTCGCCTCCAACGCGCTTCCAACGCGGCGTTCTCGCACTTCGGGAATCCGCCGCCAGGAGAAGCAAAAGAAAGTCCCAAGCAAGCGAAGAACTTATTCTCCTCGGACCTACTAGAATACCTTCGTATTCTCTAAAGATAAGAACATCGTTTCAAAATCTTTGGAGTTTCAAGGAATTTATTTAGTATTGCTGCAGAACAGACATATTACTAATTTAATTCACGTTTCTTAAGATCAAGAAGTAAATGTGGAAGAATTTAATGTTCATGAGAAATTTCCTTCCAGATAAATTCGAAAATAATATGAAAATGCGTCTAGAAATGCAGAAGTAGACCACAATTCAGCATTTATTTCTTTAAAAATTAACGCAAAACATTGTTTCATCAATACATTATTGCCACAAATCGGCATTTATTCCATTACAGCTTTGTAATGTATGAATGTATGTTGTATACCTCAATAGATTCACTGCAAACGTCGTCAAAACATTTCCTGGACTAGTATGACCTATTTTCAAACAGCATCTTAGGTTGTAGACATTTAATATTTCTAAAATGTGGACCAGAATTGGATCAGATTGTGTAGGAAATATTTCAGGTCTAAGCCTTTTACTGCAATGAAATATATGTTCTTTTAACGTTTCGCTAAGTACGGACAGGCGTATTTTTTTAATAATTTTTGGTTCATTTTGGCTCTTAGAGATATCTTTCATAAGTAAAACTTACACTTTGACCTCTACGGTATAATGTAATCTCAATACTTCCAGTTTGAATATTAAAAACCTTCCATTAAGGTTCATTACCTTAAAACGTTTTCTTGCCAATGTGATAGTCATGTGATCTAAATGAGTCACACTTAGAGTTAAGTAGAGTTGCGATTATAGGATACAACAAAACATACTTAAGTCCAACAATGTGATTTGCAAACGAATGCGGCTTGAACCGCATTCAAAGAAAATTGTTGGTCAAATAAGGTCTAGAAATTTGCTTTTACTTCTTAGCGAGACTGTAATGAAACCAATTCAATTTAAATGTATCTACTTTTTAAGAACAAGTAGATGTAATGTGTAAAAAAACTATTGCTCTAAAGTCCGCGAAATTAATTACACGTCTCATCGAAAGCAGACAAATTTAATTCAACGATACAAAATAACCACAATCGCATTGCACCACTTCGTAAAGAATGTGAACTGTTCGCTCCAACCTCTCGATAATTCAGCGCCCCCCACCAAGCAGCCACGACATGTCCACTCCACAGACAACATCACTGAAGTGCTTTTCCACATTTCAACACAACAGCAACGAGAAAGACGCCTTGCGGCAAACGCCCCGTCCTCGCCGTCGGGCGCGGGGCGTCAATTGCAAGCGAGCGAGCGGAGCGCTTGGGGACAAGGCATCGTGTCCTCCACTCACAGCAGGCAGGCAGCGAATACTCTCTGGCAGGGACCCTTCGAAGGAGCTGCGTGTCTAGGATGCGCCGCCAGCGGCTGGGCGGGGGCGGGGGATGCGAAGAGCGCCGGGAAAGAGCTACAGGGCGGAAGAGCGGCAACGAGTTGTCCGCGGACGGGATGACATCTGTTGCACAGGCGGCGCGAACACTTTGTGGGAACAAACAACAAAAATTCCATATTTAAATATATTACTTGCATGTAATGAGCATTTTTCACTTGAGAACTACTTTCGCATTTCAATTTTCTTGCATTAACTACTAAACAGGTTCTAGAGAATAATCCGCACGTATCCTGAAGGTCTCGTGGTTCACTGGTTATTAAAAAAACTAAAAGAAATCATTATCGGTAACAAAGTACTTCCTTCTTTCCAGTATGGCTTCAGAGAGAACCACTCAACAACTCATCAGTTATTAAGATTAACAGAACATATTCACTTGTGCATTTCATTCTGGTTTTTACCTACATTGCAGTTTTTTAGACGTCACCCAGGCGTTTGATCGAGTGTAGCACGATGGATTAAAATTCAAATTAAGGAACATTGGAATACCATTATATCTCTATAACATTATATCAAGTTTCCTATTGAATCACACGTTCTCTAGGCGTCTTAACTCCATTTCTTCATCTTTGACTGTTCTTGTTTGTGTTCCACAAGGATCCCCATTCCAGAAGGGATCACAGAATTACGAAAACGTGCACAGAATACACTTCTCCACGAAGCAAGTCACACATAGTTTTTAACTGTTTTCGACTTAACAATCTATAAATAAACATTTTTTGCAAAACATTTCAGCTTAATATTACGAACCATCAAATTCTGATAGAACGAACCGACACTTATGGAGTGTAAAAGCAATACGAAGCAAGAGAAGAATACAGATATTTAGTTGCACAGAAGACAAAATGCAAATGAAACGATAAGAACAGAAGAAATAATTATTGAGAATGATCACAAAAGGGAAATATAGAGAAGAGAATTGTATAGAAAGATAGGGAAAAGGAGACAAAAAGTGATCCCAGAAATGTAAGAGTAAATAGAGAAAACAAAAGAGATTGAGAAATTTTATAAAGATTTCTGAATGCTTCTTGACGGACGAGTCACTGGAGGTAAAGGAAGTTAACACAACTATTGCATATTCGTAGATAATGGGAGTTTCCTGGTTTCCAATAAAGCGATCTCTTCTGGTCTAGTCCGAGAGTATTTGTAAAGTACGAGCCCGGTTGAGATGAAGGCAGGGGTAAAGAAGTACTGTAAATACCAAATAGATACACATTTCCATGGACATCACAAAACCAAACGTTTAAAAATCTGGGATGAACTTCGACGCAATACAACTGGAAAATACTCGTAACATTAAAACAAGAAGCAAAAATCAAAATTGTTCAACTACCTAGTATCGACTCCAAAAGCTGCCTACTCTGCCTGCACATTACAAAGCCATTATTAGAGCCTTAATGCTGTGCGAAGAACCAACATCAGAACCAACAACGCATCAGTTACCAACGTTAATAAACTCCAAACCAGATTCCTCAGACTAGCAACAAACGCCCCGGGGATCAATTCAAACGCCTATCTTCATAAAGAGTTAAATATATTACCTATCATCGTTCGCCCTCCTCTCTATAATTTTAATTTCAATCTAAATACAGTAAACCAAGAAGTACACTACAACCTAGCCTCAATAAATGACTTCTCAACACGAATTAAAAACAGATTCACATTTTGAAGTCTTCTTGAAGATTTTCTCCTGCATGGTTTACAGTATAAGCTATTGCAGTTTTCTACATCATGTGTAATGTAGTTAAGTTTAGTATAATACGGGATACAGTAAGCCATCACAACATATGATAAAAGTATTATGATACTAAACTATGTATTAACCACCATTCAATATTAAATTAAAAAAAAAACGAACCAAAGAAGTTGGCGGTGATTTTAGAGTTCAGCACGTGAGCTGGAAATACCACTAAAGCTAAGGAATAAACAAGCACATAAATCGAAGAATGTTAGGTTAGATGAGACGCTGCAGGCGGTGTAAGCGGTGGCAAGGATTCTAGCCAGTTACCATTCATCTTCGGGAGACATGTTTGGAAACTGCGCTCCTTGATATATTGAAACTAACAGCACTCTGTATTTGGATGTTATGCAACTTACTGATTTTATTTGAGTAACTTTAATGTTTCATCGCACAAACAGACTCCATGCCGAAGTACTCACATTCGGTGCTCTTAAGTGCACGCCCGCCATCTTTGAGTGTTCTTCAGACTTCAGTTATTAGGTTCTCAGTCTTACATTACCCCAAACATTCTGTTGGTGGGAAATACGTACAACTTGATTATTAATTTCATTGTCATTGTCACATGTCGAAATTTAGGTGATTTATTCAGAAAATAATTAGGTATTTTGTTTTTCTTGTATTATAAAAAAATACCACTCCCATATTTACTTTATAAGATGAGCCTAGGTCAATACTGTTATAGTGGAAACTTAAAATATTGTTTATGTTAATTTCTGATATATCAATATAAAATACTCTTGTAATATATAATACATTTGTTTAAAATAGGGAAGTTCATAATAAAATTACGATAATTACATTTCAATAAATCACATCAAGATTCCTCAGTATTTTCAATTCAAGGCAAAATAAATGGTAATGACTAGTAAAGAAAATATTTACTGATTGAGGCTGAATATAAAATTATTAGTTACAGAAGATGAATAAGTTGCTCACAGTTTCCATTTTTTGTTTCGTTTGGCACGTTTTGAGCATTAAAAGTTAACTTCACAATAAATATAATTTATAATAGTAATATCGTTTAACGTTCGGCTTTAACTACGACTCATTAAGGCGTAAAAAATGGATAGGTAATTTAGATCATTTGCATTTAAAAGGAAAGAGTAAAACTCAAATAGCAACAGGCGGCCGTAGAAATGGTCGTAAATTTCGAAACGGGATTCCCTGGATGACAGATGTTGCCAGTATGTCTGGCTCCATATATGCCTTGCACAAAAGGCTGGTCCTGTCGGGCATGCTCTACGAACATCTCCTTACGTCACAGAAGCACAGCTGGTTCGGTAAACCGGAGTTGCCGCTCTATATGTCTATGCCCTGTGTGAAATACGCCCCAGATATTCGTATTGCAACTCACTGAATATATTACTAGTCCCGAGAGTTTATTTTTCTTTTATATGTAGTTCACCATGAGCATAGACTATGAGTCATCGCTGGTTCAATTCAGCAACCGTTCTATTTAACAGCAAAACAATGCGAGTGCTTTTCAATGCTGATGACAAGACACGAAACAAATTTCAGCTATAATATTCTCAACAAAGATAATGTGCTTTTATAATAAGCTGGTAATCTTCAATCAAAAAATAGATTCTTTCTGAAGAAAAATAACACAAATTATTTCTCGAAATAATTTATCTCTCAATCGCTGTACAATATTATGGATATTGAGGGCTGATAGCGATGCGTATTGGCCTATAATTTGTATCGTATATGTTCAGAGGGCGTTTCGTATATTCCCCTTCTAAAAATCATTCAAATAGAAGTGTTCGGTCCTAACAAATTAAGTAATTGGTTGTTTAACACTTCACATTCAATGAGTTTAACACTTCAGGATTAATTATATTTTGAAAATACTGCAGTAGTATGTCTATTTACAGTTCTACTCGAAAGGAAAAATGGTATGGAGTAAAGAGTTACAAATTTAACACTGAATATTTGAAAACAATAATGTCATGTGGAAAGACGAACGTCATTAACACAATACAGAGAACTTTCTACCTACGTAAATTGAGGAACAAGAATCTTTAGAATTATTCCACTTTCTGGGCAATTTTGAATAACTTAATTTAAAAAATCTTATTATGAATATATTTATGTAATGAGACAGCTGTAATAGTCGGGAACATATGGGATAATTATAAAACGTTATTAAATAAGATTATTGCAAATAAGGAGATGAATATAAGAGATCTTCCTACGCTATTGTACAATTAAGTTATTTTAAATGCAGTATTTCTCAGAGTGTTGGTGAAATGTGCGCCAACTAAGCGCTCAATGCCCCCCGTGCTGTGAAGTCGGCGTTCTGCCGCGCGCTTGCGCCATCCAGACTTGTTCGCCTCGGAGACTCGTCGTGCGCGCGTGCTCCAGGGAACGTCCTCATACGTCACGGGCAGCGGGGCTGGGTCGGCGAACCCAACCCGGGCGGCGAGCCTCGTCGCACACGTGTTTGTCTGCCCATACGAGAAATTGGGTCAGCAAATCAGAAGAAGCGACGGTCTGAGAAGAGCGCGTGCAGAATTCCCCAACCGCGCAGATCGTGGACGAATCGCCGTTGTGACCTGCGCCGCAATCCACATTGGACAACGACATTCCTGAGGCACGGGAACGGCCTAGCAAAGTGGAATCAGTTTCTTATTACGGCAATAACCCCAATTCTCAATTATTACTTTCTCGCTACTGCTTCCGCAGTATAGAGAAATAACAATGCAGCGGAGAAAAAACAGCTATATTCGACACAAAAACGCTTATCGCTGGATCATGGTAACCAAAAATTCTTGCTCCTATACTACTTCCTCTCACATGTTGTGCAGTCAGAATCTATGTTTTGTGGGTCCTTGATGCTGAAATCTCGACTGACAGCAAAACGTTTCGGTCTGTACCTAAGCCGTTCAGCCTATTTCTTCAAAATTAAAATTTCCCAATCGATATGGCTGATGTCGCGCCCCTTGATTTTGAAATCAAAATTTTAACTTTTGGGGGTACTTCACATGAAGCCCCTGGGACATTTTCTGAAATTTCAACGAAATGGATCCATCATTTTTGATGAAGTTTGTTGTGCGATAGTGAAAGAACGTTTACGAAAATGCTGCAGAACTCATGTTCGTTGAAAACTGATAAGTCTAATTTTTCGAGCATTGCAAACGTTCAAATTTTTCGGCGTCTTCCTACAACTAAAATATTAAAGATAGAGATTTTTCCCAAAAAGAAATCTATTCCTTAAAGAAAAATTTTGAAAGAATATCCAGCAGAATTTTTCAAAAATGTTAGTACTTTTCGCGTAATTTTGCTATAAAAATGTTATAAAAGTTATAAAATGTGTCCTCGGATATCGTTAAGTATGGTTTTACAGGTTTCATTTTTGTTGAACTCTGAATTTGTAAAGTTAGAAATAATGTAAGGAGAGTTAGAAAGTTAGAAACAAAGTAAGAAAGTATGTGTTGTTGTAGCACCAAGACTTGTATTTCTTCCGTAATTTCTGGCAGGGAGCATGCATGCAAGAATGTTCTAATCCAGGTGTCGTTCGTCATAATACTTTTTTAGTCAGCCACAAGAAAAAGTGGGTACCTTTAGCACCGTGCAGATGGTGAGAGTTCAATTTAAAGGTCTGGTGTTAAAGCGAGACGTTGCTCAAACTTTCCGACAAAACTGAATGCAACAGAGAAAACCAAATACTTTCGTCGCATCAGCTGCAACTGATCGTATCATAGAACCGAATTAAGTGATTTGTTTTGTTGAATTAAAATTAAAGGAAAGTAAGCCTGTTTAAAAAAATACTGTTACAGACGTGGTAAAAGTGATTTTTATTTACTCGTACCATTGCGCCCCTCGGCTCATCGGCCTCATGTCACATTTCCTACTTGCAAAATAAAATGTCTCTTTTACCACTTGTATTACAAATATTATATTTCACGAAGTTTTTTACAGGCAGTTTTGTCTTACACGTTATATTTTTTTGCTTTAGATAATTTTCAATGTACGGAAATCACAATCCTAGACGCGATCTGGACGACAGTAACATTTTTTCTCTGCTTGGACGTAATTGCACTGGAGGTCTACAAGTGCTCAATGGACGACATTTTGAGAAATCAGCTATTCAACTTCATTCATCGCCTATCGCCCCCAAGGGGTCTGATATCCTTACATGCGAGATAAGACACAACAAAGAAAAGATACAAGGAAGAGCATTTGAGCACTTTATTTGTAAATAATACCATGTACAACTCAACGATTATCACTCGACATTCTTCTCAGTATTTCTTAACATAATGCAACTGCTGTCACGAAATCTCAACATTCTATCGAACGAACTTTAAAGGCTTTACAGAATGGACGATGTGAAGAAAAATGAGTCCAACCGTTTTTTGCTTTGTTTTGTTGGATTTTTTGTATATTCTGCAAATGTGACTAAGAATTCAGACGATACGAATCCATGGGTGGTATGAATAATAATGAAGCATTTGCTCAAATATCTTCTTATGAGCATGAGAATATGATCTGTGTATATTCTCCGACCAATAAGCACATACTTAGTTTTGTGAGAATAAAAATATTCTCGGAGTGATGAGTACATTCTCAAGGTAAATTGAGAATATTTTATTTGTCTATGCAGCTGATGTGATTTTGTTCGGATTCGCGCTGTTATATTACATCTTGGTGTGATTTAACTTATCTCGATAGCGTGCTGCCGGTGCCGTTGTTTATAAAGTTTACTTTCTTTTTGACGAGTATTTTTCGAACTTTTGTTTCAATTTCACGCTTGGTGGACCAAATAAAATGAGGAAGCGTTGTATTAGTTGCCTAGAGCTTCGCTCTATGATAGCACGCTTCCCAGTAGTTTGTTATAAGCCCTTTCTGATTGTAATAGACGATATGTAGGTTCAATGGCGTAATTAAATATGGACAATACCATAACCTTCATTTCGAAGAAACAAGACATTGGAATTTTTAATTGTCATTACGTAATAAATGTTCCAAGTTATTCGTATTCTGGAATCTTAGGTCAATTCAAGGCAGGTAATGTTCACACTATGAGCCCTATTCACAATTACCTGCATTGCATTTCCGCTTGAATGTCCTTTTCTATTAATACATTTATTCCCAAGGTTCGTAGATTTTTAATAGGAAAGTGTGTACTTGGTTCAGATAGAGGATATAAACATGCATTTGTTCTGGAATTTAATTTTGTATTTGTTTATTATCTCTTCGGATTGTACGAATTGAACCCATTTGGGTCAATTTATATTACTCGGTCTGTAACCTCAATAATGCTTTTTGAAATTGTTTTCTCTCTGGAAAATACTCAAATCTCCACCAACACCTCACCGAAAATATCAAGATCATTTACCCACAAAATGTACTCTCGATTTCGTTTCGTATGAATAAGTGCCAGATCTAGCTTCAATCTTTTGAGTGAAAACAAGCGTAATACATTCTGGATGTTTAATTCCATTGAACTGCGCCTTGCCCTATACGAACAAAGCCATTTATTGGCAGATTTCTACTTACAACAAAGGTACGATAACCTCTATTTAAAAGTGAGACATCTCAATAGCAGTCTCAAATCAATCTAAAGATATTCACACAAAATGAGTAAATTCTCGTTGTTTATTCATGTTAATGTGATCATAAACTCTGCTGAACGTAGGAAAGTGATTATTTAATCACGTTTATTCATACGCTACCGAATCTGCTCAGAAAACGTGAGTAAATAGCATATTCTCATTTTTATTTATACCACTCAATGATTCGATTTATTCTTACAATTAGTTAAAACGATTTGAATATAAGTTGAAATGAATTTGTTTTGCTTTCTTCTCACGGAGTAAAGAGGAAGTTATGTAATGCTGCGCGAAAAAACGGTTAATTTTCGGTACAAAAAAAACAACAAAAAAACTCACATTACAGGGCCCTGGTAACGAAAAAGTGGATAAATCCAGTTGCTAAATTTAGAAGAAGAATATCCTCTATCATGTGGTTTAGCCATAATCCATGTTTTGTGGGTCCTTGATAGAGAAAAATCGAATGACGGCAAAACGTCTATCCGCCTGTGGCATAGCGGCTAAACCTTTAAGCTGATTTGCTCCAAAACGGATATTCCTGAATCGATCGGACTCATGTCACGGCCCCTTGAATTAACAACCGATATTTCAATTTTCGGGAGCCGGCGAGGGTTCTACTCAGGCCGCTGACGATGGGGGCCACGGTGCGGCGGGACGTTGAAACAGCCCAACTGCGCCCGGGTCTAAGGCAGGTTCGCTATAGATTTAATATGAGCTTATGGTTAGAAACGCCCCCTCCGCTTCTTCCGCAAAGAAGTGGCGCGTTCCGCACACACACACATTTACATGTAAAGAAAAGAATCCATAGATGGAAACTCTACAAAGAAAATAAAGACAGGTACTGGCGGAAAGAACTGGAAAGAAACAAATTGGGCACATGACAAAGGCATGAAGTAAGAAACTTTTTTAAGAGAGACGGGATTTTAAAAATTAAAATCAATCTTGTTTACGAAAAATAATTTTAGGCAATGGATGTTTAATTCATCGGTTTTTGTACATTGAATTTTGTACATTTAAAGCATAATTTTGATAGTAAAATATCTACTAGATCAAAAAGAATCTTCTAGTAATATTTTCTAGAAGAAATAATTAAAATTTAAATTCGGAGACTCTTGAAATATTAATTAATATAAATTATTTGTTAGTGTGCGTGATCTGGGCTGTCCGAGTGACGCCGCGTCGAAGGCGGTGTTGCCGACGTTTCGACCATCCTGTCGTGGTCTTCCTCAGGGCTGTTATGCGCCGACCAGCCCTGAGGAAGACCACGACCGGATGGTCGAAACGTCGGCAACTCAGCCTTCGACGCGGCGTCACCCAGACAGCCCAAATCGCGCATATGACGCATATGACAGCGGAAGTCTACGACTTCATTTATTACTTAGTGTGTTTAAAATAAAGTCATAATAATAACTATATTGTTTTTGGGCGCATTAGCGTCGCCGTGGTCTCTGTCCAGGCGGAGGCGCCCGAGGCGAAGATGCCTCAGGCTCATGGCGCGTGAGCGGGTGTGCGCGGCCACCGCGTCGGTCGAGGGGGGGGGGGAGAAAGACTCCGCGTCGGGCGGTGGCGGAGCGGCTTCGCCTTAAAAGGCGGCGCGGGCGCCGCGGGTGCACTTGCACGCGCCCTATTAATTCGCTTAACGGCCACGGAGGTCGCCGCGGGCGCAGGCTTTCACCTGTGCTCGCTCCCTTCGGCCCACCAGAGCTGAGCTCGCGGGGGTGGTTCATGGAGAGCATTCGGATTTTGTGTTTTGGAAAATGGAGATAATGGCTGTAGAAAATGAAGGTTAATATGTCATGGAGCTCAAATTAAAAATGTAAGGGGGTTCAAACGTAAGTAAACGCGCGAATAACAGATTACGTAAATGTACACGAAGGCTTCCGCGGCTCGAGTTCATTACATCTAGGCTGTCCGGGTGACGCCGCGTCGTTGGCAGATAGGCCGACGTTTCGCCTGTAATGTCGCAGGCTTCTTCAGGGTACTGACGTAAGTCACGTAGATGTCAGGGTAGTGACTTCTCACTACCCTGAAGAAGCCTGCGACATTACAGGCGAAACGTCGGCCTATCTGCCAACGACGCGGCGTCACCCGGACAGCCTAGAAGTAAAGAATACGTAAATGCTTGGTTGAAATCATTGTTTTACGCGGCGCTGAACGACGGTAATTTTCAGAACTGCACAAAATAAAGTTGATTTCTGTAAATGGTATTCTTAAGACAAAGCATGCTAATATCAAGAAACGAAAGAATCGGGAATGGTGTAATTAAGAATATACAAGGTCAGCCAGCACATTAAAGAAAGAATTTAAAGGAGCACATTCACTTCGTACGGACATGTACAGAGAATGGCCGAAAGGAACCAAAAATATCAATGAAATAGCAAGCATATGAGGAATGGAAATTGCCTAGTGTTTGGAAGGTTAGAGGAGATTCGACGAGGAGAGCCCGAGTCGGAGTAACGATCAAGATATTGCATGAAGGAGGAAAATGCAACGATCTCGAGTTCGAACTTTGGAATGGGGAAGAGGCGTGACGTTTCCTTTTGCGGTTCTCTTATCAGATCCAAAACAATTTAATACATATTTATCAATGAGTGTATATTCTTTCTATATTAGTCAAGGAAAAACCATTATCAAGAAACTACTGCGCAGGTCTGATGCGACGGTAAATTGGCTCAATCTGATAAATAAGTTTTCTGAAGTAAAGGACTGTTTGTGCTCCAGTGGCACTCAACATGATAGTGAACTACACACAAAGAAATCTGTTTTCATATTGTAAACAATGACAGCTCAGAAAAAACAATAAAATATCATGTAGCTATATAAACGTGGGACAATTTTCTCCTACAGATTTCCTGTAAGACATTTTCTTTAGATAAATGTGTTAGAGTTTCCCTAAGCATAGTGATTCACTCACATGTACGTTAAAATATTACTCAAACTCAAAAATGGATTGATTTTGAGTAATCAATAACAGAGTAAAATGATACGACATATTGCATTACACGATCCTATACTGTATGTGAATTACTACCTTATAAAGTATTTCAGACATAATAATTGTTCTGCAATAATTATTTAATATTGAGTTTTAAATTTTATAGAATTTTGTTTTTGCGCATTCTAATTTATGCTCTTATTTTCTTGGAAGTAGAAGAATTTTACATCCTACAGCCTTTGACTACTCCCAAGGAAGATCCCCGTGAATATTCAGATGAAAGTGGCATCATTGTAGCGTTCCTATCTAAACCAAGTTTTACTAATATCAATTTTTGTGGCTCCGTCTTTTTTGATGGAATATTTATGTATTCATTTTATTTTTCATGCATTTGTTTAGTGGAGTTTCTCTGGTTGTTTCACAAGGCAGATCATTATAAGCGTAGGATTGTCATAAATAAAAGTTAATAGATATTGACATTGATTGTAAGTGTAACACATGTTTTTTTGGCTCGGAAAGTGTCGATGATCGTTCCCCCGCTGTATGACGAGGTCCGGCGCCGACCTACCGTCGGCTAGCAGGGTTTCTTCCACCAGGTATCTCCCACCAGCTGGGCACCGCCACAGCCAGGACAAGCTCTTTGCTCCAGACCGGTCTCCCGGCACGTGTGGTAGTGTAGTGCGTGTTAGTGTAAATGTATGTGTAAGGATAGGATAAAGAAGAGGAAGGAAAGGTCACGCGCGGTCCATGGCCCGTTTGTTAGAGTAACTGCTCCGGCATTCGCCTGGTGTTGATCGGAGAAACCACAGAGAACTACCGATCAGAGCAGCCGCTCGCTGAAATTCACTTCCAGAACATGAAATCGACCTACCGAAATGTCTAGAAAAAAAAAGCAACAGAAAATTGAAGTATAGTCACAAAAATATCTTGCGTCTCGAACAATCATTAAGCAAATTCAAGAGATCATTTGAATGAAAAAACTAGTAGTAATAAAACAGTATGTACTTTATCACCTCTAGGAATGGTTACATTGTCCTATTTACACCACAATTTCACACCAAATTAACACCTCTCAGTCATCATGTTTTGTAAAATGCCTTTGAAATCGTAGAACATTTGGTGCGAAAATTAGTTTCAAGCAATAGATTTTTTATTCAAACCTTTAAATGAAAATATCTTTCTGGCATTAAATACGTTGTATAAGGTGTGCAGTGTATTCACGAACATAAGCGAAGAGTTTTAGCCTTTTTCTGCGTAAGCAGTATGCGAGAAATCAAAATAATTAAAAGTTAAAAAATAATACGATACTGACAGCGTTGGCAAACAAATGGAAAAAGATCGAACAATATATAATAGTATTATAATATGCTCCAAATACGCTCGTTTTACACGTTACTCCGTGTCTGAACATGCAATGTTAATGCTCTATACGTTTTCACGCCTAAGAAAGTTTCCGCAAAATTGTCTTTACTAATTCTACTGCATTACAATTACTGCATTTATAATTTAACATGTAAATAGGTTAGGGAGGGATACAGAATTTACGAAAACGTACACAGAATATATTTCTCTTCCTAATACGCCACACTCAGTTTTTCTGTTTTTTCATTAAATAAAGAAATATATATTCTTCTTGAAATAAAATATGCGCGCGCGCGTGGGTGTGTAAGCTGCTATATTTAAAAGCTGAAAACTTGAACACTATGTGACCGATCTTCAAGACGGTTGGCAAACCTATGTGTTTTTTCACCAAGAAGGCTAATGTGCTGTTGTTACTTTAATAAATGGGGTTGCGGAACGAAATTGCGCTTCATTCCAATTCAATTTCCATTCACACTGTGCTCGACCGGCGGGTTTCATTGTTGCTGACCGATGCCGCGTGACACAGGGCAAAGCCCAGGAGAACCGGACACGCGCGCGAGAAAGACAGAGAAAGGGGGAGAGAAAGGGGGAGAGAAAGGGGGAGAGAAAGGGGGAGAGAAAGGGTGAGAGAAAGGGTGAGAGAAAGGGGGAGAGAAAGAGAGAGAAATGAAGAGAGAGAGAAATGAAGAGAGAGAGAGAGAGAGAGAGAGAGAGAAAGAGAGAGAGCGAGTAAGATAGAGTGAGAAAGAAACAAAAGAGACAGTGACCCAGACACAGGAGACAGAGAGAGAGAGAGACGAGAGAAAAAAGGCAGAAACATACTCACATTTTCGACAAACAGTACATGACCCTATTTTAACCTATCTATAAGGAACAGATTTTATTAAGGGGAAAAAATTTCCGTCTTTAATTTTCGAAGTTTCTCCGAAAATTTTGATTTTTCCAAAAATCAAAGTTTTCAACCAACATAAGATCTGTGCCATTCTATTAAATGTCCTTTAGACTATCCATCAACAAAATTTAATGAAAATCAATGGCGCAATTTTTTAAATATGTTGTAAATGTACCAAGGGCTTCATGTAAAGTATCCCCCAAAATTAACATATCGGTTTCAAATCCAAGGGGCCTCGACATCAGCCAGATCGATCGGGAATATCAATTTTGGAGAACATTGGCTGAACGGTTTAGCAGCTAGCGTTGTTCCCAGACAGACAGACGGGCAGATTATTTAAAGACGGGCAACGTATTTAAAGACAGTTTTGCCGTCAATCAATTTTTCGGTATCAAGGACTCACAAAAATAGGATTATGGCATTACCACGTGTTAGACGATTTTTTTCTCAATTTATTCACTTTTTCGTTAGCAAGGGCTTTGTAATAAGTTTTTCTGCCAAAAATTCGCCGTTTTTCGCGCAACATGACTTAACTCTCGGTTCTTAAATGTTCCTTCTTAAGCGCGAGAAAGTAAAAACTAGGAAAAAACATTAGGCCTCCAACGCGACTTCTCGCAGTCTCTAACAAAGACCATATCGAAAACCTCGATCTCCAAGTGAAGATAGTATCTAAAACATTCAAACATACTAAAACAGGCCAAGACCTCGAGCTAACTTTCAACTCTTATTGACAAACTGGGCAAATAGATTAACAAATATTTCATTCTGTATTATCTCTCGAAATATTGCTTTTTGCAGACTGAGAAAATTTCAATAACGTGTTTATGAAAAGTCTTCAATACAGTTGTTCTAAATCAAAATTAAAAACTAGAAAAGCACATTTGATAACCTGATAGTATAGATAGTGTCACAACTCTATTACTGTAAAAAACATACTTCGAAATTGAAATTGAGAATACTTTGAAGTTTCATATTTAATTTTCTTTTTGAGGAAGGAGAACATTTTTCAAATTGTGTCCAGATGGCTTTTAAAATCTCGAGAAGCGCACCCAGGTGGTAGCGAGAGAAGACCAACTTGTTAAATAGTATTTCTTTTAATCTCTTGATATGAGATTCGTAATAAAAGTAATTGAAGATAAAGAAAATTTCATAAAAAATATTTCAGACATCAATACAAGCACTAGTGAATCAACATTAGAAACCAGAAGAATATAATTTGATATATTTGAATTTATCAATAATGGAACAGAAAGTAGAAAACAATTTTAAACTCGAGAATTTAATTTGGTGAAAGCATGAGTATACCCACTTCGGGATTAATTTTCGTTTCGAGCGACGCGAAAATTAAGAAAAGTGTCGCGATGATTTTTTCAAATCTCGAGAAGCGAACTAAAGCGGAGAAGATTTGCGACAGCGAAGACTTTTATATATTTCAAATAATCTACTTAATAATTAACGTGTTTCAAGGCAGGAGAAAATTGAAGAAAAAATCATAAACGTATTCGAGAGAAATTCAATACAGAGACTACTAAACATCGAATTTAGATGCTAGCTGAACAATGAGTAGCAACGTTTGAATTCATCAACAATGAATCAAAAAACAGAAACCATTAGTTTGACATAGAGGATTTCGTTTGGCAAAAGCATGCGCGTAAATGCTTCACGAAGGATTGTCTTGCTGGGCGAGCCGAGAGTGACGGAAAGCGTCCAGATGGCTTTTGAAATCTCGATAAGCGCACCCTGGCGGCGGCGCGTGGCGCAAGGCGGCGGCGACGGCCTTCGCGGAGAAGCCGCGCGCGCGCGCCGCCGCCCGGGTCGCTCGAATCCGCGGGCGCGTGAATCACGCGGCGAGGCGCTTCGCCGGGGGCGGACCTGCGTCGGAAGCGGCGCGCCCGCCGCCCCCCGCCGGGGCCTCGAACCGCACCTGCGCCGTACTACCGCCAGCCCCGCGCGACCGCGACCGTCCTTGCCCGCGTCGACACGCGCTTGCCGCGCCGCCGGCGCCGCCCTCGAACCGCCCGCCGCGCGCGCGCGCCCCGACAGAGCGGCGCCAGACGCTTGCTTCACCCCGCCCGTGTCACGGCCGCCCCGACCCGTTTAGGAAGGACGCCCTCCCCGAGCCACGGGCTGGTTTTTCTCCTGGCTTCCCTGTGCGGCGCGGCCCTTCCAGAGCGCAATTGAATTGGAGTTTTAATGCTCGTTTTCATTATACGCATTTGCGGCTTCCACACTTTTATATTTACGATGTCCGAGGAAACACACGACAATCATTCTTTCCTTTATCTTCATCTGTAGTGGTTTTCTGAATGTCAATCATCTAGTTCTTTCCAGATCAACTTCTGAATATCAATCAACTAGTTCTTTCTAGTAATATGTTTGTGTTAAATATCTCAATTGTCATAAAGATGGCTCCTTCCATGCGGCATTCGCAGAATAGCCAGCTTTCTGCTCGGCCAATCCCGAACAGCTGAAGTGCGTGCTGAATGTTTGCTTCCTTTGATGAGTCCGAGAGGCCGACTCGTGAGGGCGCGCGCCGAATGTTCGTCGTCGGTAAACAGCCAGCGACCCGTCCACGCTCCTGGGGATTCCGCAGGCATCGCTCGGTGCTCGCCGAATACCGGATGCGTTATGTCTCCTTGCTTTACATCCTATATTGCGAGACATAACTTTGTCTCAAATCGAATATAGCGCGATTCAAAAGTATCGATACGTGATCGATTATATGAAATTGTATTTGCACTTTCTTTGGCTAAATTCAAACGACTGAAATCATGCAACATTTTTGCATTGCCACTCAATCTTAGAGTGCTGTATTACGCGCGCGCGCACACGCACACACACGCACTCACACACACACACACAAACACACCAAAAAAATAAAGAACCTCAAAATAAATACAAATGAGGAGTAAAATCGCGTAGATACTATGTAATTTTTATCTATGATTTAAAACATTGTGTGAAATATTAATGAGGCCAATTGTTCATAAAATGATAATTTTATTCCCTTCGTAGAAATTAATTTCTTTAAATTTATTATGAAGATTGTAACATGAGTCATCATTTATTTTATGTTTTTTGAATAATATCTGAGAACATATACTGGTATCTTACAGACACGAAAGTATATTCGTGTCTGTAAGACGAATCGAATAAAAAGTTAAAAGTTTTAATAGAATATGATGCGTGTTCACTTCACGTATTGAATTTCTATACTGTATCATTGACTTTCGCGTTCGTATTTACTGACCTAAATGATAATAGTCATGCAAACGAGCATGAGTCAACTGACGGGATCAATGCAAATGCAAACAGAACGGACGCACACACAACACTGACACGTAGACCAATGACACCGTGACAAAACTAAGAACAGCGTTAGCCGTCAGCGGCAAGCAACCGGATGCATGTTTCCTTTAGTGAAACCCTGGCTCTGGGACTGACAACAGCCCGAGAGCCTGGAAACTTGTCCCAGGTGGCCAGTAATGGAGATAAACTCCTAAACCCTTCGCGGAACATGTTCGAGTAACTGAACTCCTGTCGGAAGAAAAATCATCGTATCCCCTAAAACGAACTATCTAACGATAAATAATCATTCGAAAATCCCTGTGACTGGTAAATAGTTGTAAGGATTCCATGGTCAGTCAAAGGCGTCTTGGATGAAATATGAACCACTGACTCATGCGTGGAATCATGGACAGTTATCGTGTTATTTTATTCTGTCTAGATAATTGTCTTTGCCAAAGCCAATAATTAGTATTCAGAGACCATCCTCATTTTGAGGATTCCTACAATGTTGGCTCATTCAAGAGTCAACGCTTAGACCTTTTCCTTTTATGTCTTTCTTTTTTTTCGACTTAAGATACACGATGAAACTTTCACATACATCTTCGCTTTTTGTCTTAAGTTGATATTTTTGTTTCCAGACTCTTTTTTAAATAAGTGCGCAAATAGGCAGACTTTGGCAAAATATTTCGTATCGCATGACTTATCCACAGACTTCGTCAAATTACGCCAGGGATCGAGTTTCAGACTTGCAACCCGTCAGGCTATTAAATCAAAATAAGAGAATTTCTTACTTTTACCATATCAGAGAATTATATAATGGGTAGGTAGGATGATATTAAAACTAAAATTAGTTTGATTGATAGATAGTGATTCCGGAAGAGGTCAACTACTAGGTCATTGGTCCCGTAAGCATAGTGCCTGTTTTTCCTCGGCAGGTGGCGGTGGTTTTCCCCCGCTGTGTGACGAGACCCGCCGCCGACCTGCCGACGGCTAGCGGTGTTTTGGGACTCGGGACTCGAACATAGGTCCTCTCACTCAGAGGGATTGCAGTGACATCAATTAATGCCCTGAGCCATCTCTCCCAGCCTAGGTACTTGTATATTTCCCCTTCCTACTTATTATTATTATTATTATTATTATTATTATTATTATTATTATTATTATTGCCGTATAGGCCATTACTGCCCACGATTAACGTGTGTAATTCTTCCAGCTGTATCCTTGGATTACAACAAGGTTGTTAGCCTTGAAGTGTGAATTATGAGATGATAGGATGATGATGAGAGGTGAAGGGACAACCACAAATACGACCATGTCCACGCAGGACTCGTACCTGCAGCCTCCTCGGCACAGACGACGGCGATGATAGAATAGATTCGTAGATGGGAATGGTATTGAACAATTCGTGGTACACACAGACAGTCGAGAATAGGTATGCACCTGGGATTCAGCATAGGGAAATTCGCGATCGTGTAATAAATTATTTACATTTTTTTTATAAAACCATCAAATAACTTATAGTACTCCTGGAATATTTTGCACACTGATTTTGACATTTGGTGAGAGTACGGTAGGAGGGACATGACCACGAACATCGAACGGACAGTATCAAAACAAAAGATTTGGGGTTCACCTGAGAAATCAATGATGTGCGCGAAGAACGTAGTAAGCAATGAACAAAGTTCAATTCTTGACCGTCCGGAATTGCAATAACTGTGTACGAGAAAAATAAAATCAGATCATTTTTATAGTGTTTCAAATTTATAATAAATGTTAAGTTATTTTTCTTAAAAAAAAGCTGATAATTTGTAGCTAGTTGCCGTCAATTCACATCCGTTTTAATTAACAGAACTTCCAAGAATCGCAAATATGTATAGACTTCCACGTCCACATACGACAGATAATAAGGTAGCATGTTGCATGTCGAAACACATTAGCAAAATAGAAATACGATCAAGATAATAACATTTCAGTACCTGGCAAATTTATGAGCATAGCAGGGCAAATAAGTGATAACATATTTTTAGATCACTATTCTGTAAATTCCCATAACGTGCACAAGCAATAGAGTAATAATATCAACAAAAAAACATTTTGTTTTTTAAAAAAGGGATATCACAGATGTTATGAGTCGGTTGAATATAAAATCTACACCAGGGTGCAAACGGCTTCTTATCGATCAGATGTAGGGTCTATGTGCTTCTACTATACTTTGTGAAATATGTGGGTTGTTCCCAATAAAGTAACAATCAAGTCTTGTATTTTCTAGCTTTTTAATGATCTGGGAGTTACGCCAAGTTTTGCACAAATTTTGCGGAACAAATTCCAGAACTCCGACAGGACGACCAGTGCTTTGACGCCCCAGATTCGTCAGATCTCGTATTCTAAACTTTTGTATTTAAGACGTTTCTCTTATTCCTTAGTTCTTTTCTCATCTCGATTATTGCATTGTGTCAGGAGGCATCAATTGGTCTGTGGCCTCTTCCTTTTTCCCTACGTGACATATCAATATCAATGTTCTCTAACGTTGCCATTTTGCCTCTCTTTACATTGATTTTCGCATATTTGTCAAGACAAATCTTCATACAGGTGTCATTGCTAAATTCATTGATGACAGACAGCTTTTGAGAGAGAGTCGCTTCATTCTTAGAAAGCACTTCAAGATTGAAGAACAAATGTGACACTGGGCTTTCATCACCATGGAACAACAAAGTCAGTGTGCGACAATTTCTAAATAGTAGGATCAAACTAATGCAAAAAAGCAGAAGCAAATCTTTTTTTAAATATTATTATTGTCATTTTTGTTTTTGTTGTTGTTATTATTGTTGTAATCATTTATTGCGTGTCGGCCATTTCTGACCACGCTACACGTTCTCTTCCGAGGTCAGTCATTTTCTCTCCCGCAGAGAGATTAAGGTGTGTTATTACGGGGATCAGCTTTTCGGCTGCATTCCTCGAAAATAAAAAGGTTGCTTAGCCTTGAAATATGAATTCTGAGGTGACAGAATGATGATGAGAGGTGATAGTGGCCTTCTTGAACCATCCCAGCATTCGCCTGTATGACTGAGGAACC
>BOPP01000087.1:270869-290935 GCA_017312745.1 Gryllus bimaculatus | reverse complement strand
AGGTGGCGAAGGCAGCGGCGCGGCGCCTGTGCCGGTCGGCAATCGCTTACGCAAGGCCTCCCCGCTCCAGGCGGCGGCGTCATCGAGTTATTTCCAGCGGCCTCTGGACTCCGAGTCCCCGCCACTCGGCCACCGACGGGAGCGAACGTTTGGGGCCAAAACCACTCTCACTCAAGCCAATACATTTGAAAGGAAATTATTTAAAAGTTCATGAGCCTATTATTATTATTATTATTATTATTATTATTATTATTATTATTATTATTACCCAACTACATCCCGTTAAGGGCAAGTGCCTCCTGATTGTGCAGGGAATTATATATACACATAAATCATACAAACATCAATCATAAAAATCATAATTATCTTTACATTATTATTCTGCATTTTTTGATCTAAATGACTGCTTAAAGAGACACTATCTGAATGGCATAGGGCGCATTGATGGTAAAGCCATACTTTTTGCCTAAATGTGTCATGACATCAATCATCATAGTCTTATGAGTGCTCTTGGCTGTCCCAGTGACGCTGGGATGTCGGCGTTTCGGCCATCTTATCATGGTCTATTTGGGGCCCGATTAGGGTTTGCTTCGGTCTATTTGGGCAGTTGGGCCTGTCTGAAGGCTGCTTCACACATTCAGCATTCGCCGAGCAGCGAGCTACTGCTCGCCCAATCCCGAACAGTTGATTTGTTCGGCGCTCCTTCTGATGTGTCCTAAAGACAGACTCGCGTTGGGTGGTGTGAATACCGAACGTTCGGCGCTCGGCGAATCGCAAGCAGCCCGTCCACGCTACTCGGGATTCGGCGAGCGGTGGCTCGGGATCGCCGAATGCCGCTTGTGTGGAGTCGCCTTGAGGCTGTCACTGTGTGAGCCATCGCCGCCGCCGCCGCGAGTGGCTGCCTGCAGGATCGCATGCCTCCCCCGCCACACGCGCAGGGCGCGTCGAGTTCGTTTGCCAATGGAGCTGAAATATCGCAGCCACCACATCCTGCGCCGTTTTAATCACCTAGTACATAAGCAGGCCATTTCCTTCTATAAATTCGTATGTTCGCACTTCTGCCAAAACATGAAAACCGAAAAACACTTTTTTTGAAGATATTAATTTATGTGTTCCGATTACAGTAAATCCTCTTTAACACGAACTCGCTTAATACGAACAAAATATGTGTCACGGCAAGAAATCATTGAAAAGCATATATTAAAATAACCGGATAACAAGAGTCTTTAAACCACGCACACCAATTATTTCGGTCCCTTGGAATTCGTGTTAACGAGGATTTAAAAGAATTTAAATAATAAGCCTTAACGACGGTTGTTGTAAAATACCTCGTTTCATGATTATAAAAATAGAGATACGATTCGAGATATTTTCTTCTCAACACTACTTAGCATAAAAAGAACTATTCTGCAGGACTGATTATTGAAGATCTACTTATTTACGTAAAAAATATAATAAACGTTGGTTATTTTTGAGGGTTCAAATTAACCGTATGAGAATACTCGCCTAAAAAGAAATGGCCAAGGATTAAATTAAATAAATAAAATATTTGCCGTTCTTAACGCATGATTTTCTAATTTATTATTTAATAAAGTGCATTTGGGCCAATGATCATTCTACATTTAATGAAACAATTATTTTTCCTCGTTCCTGTTACTCTCAGCGGCTCGAACGTCAACGCATGCCTCACTAGAAGCCAGCAGCTCCAGTGCAGTCACTTCCTCAGCAACGCGAGCCCGAGTCCCGTGACCCGCCTTCGCCCCTTGTTGTCGAGGGGAGGCAGTAAATAAAGGGGAGCTTGATTTCCTTCTTGTTCAGGGGAGGCTCGGCCCAATGGGCTTGCGCTTAATGCACTCCAACGTCGAGGGGGAGAAGGATCATTTCAAACGTGCCGGGCAGCCGGTTCTCTTTGGGGACACGTGCTGTTGTATCGAACAAACAACGACTAAGGTACAGCTCAGGTTCAAATACCGCAAACCAAAAAAGATGTAACGTGCGAATAAGGAGTATTTCTCTCTGTGCAATGTAAAATTCGTGTGATACGTCAAATAAATTATATACGTACGTTGGGAACTTAATTACCTTAGAAAATGTAATTTTGGAATGGGAAAAACGTCAATCTAATAATAAATATTAAAAATATAATCACGCAGATTGCTCAGTTTGTACGTCTACAAATTACAAGTCTGTAATCATCTTCATAATCATCAATGATTAGGCCACTCTAGCCTGCTCCTACAAAGTCCTCTAGTGAAGAGCATCGCTTCCCTGGCAGTCCTGGTCTTTTCCCCCGTTTGGTTTACTATAATAATATAGACCTCCTTGAGTAACTTCGGACTGTTAATCCTTTTCAGATGATCCAGTTTTTCTGTAGTACTTTAGTTCGAATAGTATCTTGCCCTTTTCGCCCTTACTTTAGAGAAATCTCAGATAGAGATTCTCCTTTCCTTTTTTGGTTGTTTAAATTTCCTCGTTCTTTAATGAATATACTAATATACTGGGAATGCAAATTTTAGGACTACGTGGATTTATTAAAGGGGTCTACATAAATTTGCTTCAAACTATTATATGACGGTTACTAAAAATTAGAGCACATTATAATTCATTTCATATCGTCACGATATAACTGACTATGACCCCGATGAATAAAATGTATGAAAATAGTAACTTTACATGTTCAGAAGCAAAGCAATGGTCTACCTCAACATTTACTTAGTGGATTAGGAGAAACTCAAAAAAAAAAAAAAATAACGGATCAAAATGGAGGTACTTCAATTAATTATCTAATGAATTTAATGACCTTTAGTTCAGAATTATTTTGATTGGAAGCAATCTTGTCCTTCGCCACTGTACGAATTGTCTTCTGAATGGGACGGCAAAAATATGAAGAATCAAAGATAACATGGCGAAACCAGCATTTTCATTTTATTAACTAACTGTAGCTATGAATAATATAAACACCGTTGACCCTTGTCGATAGGCCCAAGGTATTGGGGCCATTAAAATACATTGTCTATAAATCCAAAGAATACTCTTGAGGTTTTTTTTCCAATTTATTTGATTCAGATTCCTTGTAATGAACATTTCAAAGTGCCACAACGTGAATGAAGCATCTAGAATTGTGCCCCCTGCTAGAGACAAATTAATTGTAATTCGTAACAAGGTAGTTATTATCGACTTAACGCGACAGGGTTGAAAGGCGGTCCTTCGCCGAGAACGTCCGTTAAGAATAATGGAATCAAATGAGAGCGGAGGCTTTCGCGGTCGCAGTCAGTAAATAGTACTTGGTCGCGTCCTACAGTACTAATAATACTTCTGTTTACTTGACAGTTCCCGTCTGACAGGGGAGAGGGGGTTCCTTTATCCAATCAGAAACTTCAAACTGTGATGATGCCACGGCAGAGTTGTGGATGCTTGTTAAGAAAAAATCTCATAGCGCCCAGCAACTGTAAGTTTAAGAGCGCCATTGAGTCTTTGATTATGTATCGTGAGCGAGATTCTGTGCCATCTACTGTTGTGTGCTCTTACTGCGGTTTGTTTCTTGCTACTGTTGTGATCTGACGCAAGAACGACGACACGACCACGTGTCTGTCGCACGAGTAAGTCAGCGGTCTACCCCCACCCCAGCTGTCAAGTAGACAGAAATATATTCGGACAATAGGCACAGGTGCCAACGTTTCGGCCGCCATTCTGCGACCTTCCGCAGATCGAAACGCAGTATGTAGCCCTGAAGAAGGTCGCAGAACGGCGGCCGAAACGTTGTCACCTATGCCTGCAAATAACCAACCGAGATGTTTATCGTCCAGATGACGTTAATTCAATTCCAGCAAAGGTCATCAAACTCTTTAGGGGGGAAGATCCCCGGTCGCCCTGGAACTTTCCTGGGTTCGAGGTCGCTGTCGAGGGTTCGTCGTCCGCTTTCGCCCAGCTCCGTCTCCTCGCCGAGGCGACGCGGCGATACGGCTTTCGAGCGGCCAAGACTGCCCTCGGTGGCGGCGCTTCGGGAAGCAAATGGCCCATACGCCACTCTCTCCCTCGCGTGCTTCCCTGCGTCTCCGGCGACGGCAAATACAGTTTCGGACGGACGACGCCGGGCGTTTTACTTTCCAGTAGTTTCTACTCGCAGCAAAGGCGGTATTGCGAGAAATCCTCGGGGCCGTTCCGGCTAGGTAGAAAGGCCGTCTGATTAATATATAGATGCGATTTACGACGAGTTTATAGAAAGCGTCGCTAGTATATTTACTCTAAATATAAGTGAATTTCAAATGAGAGTACACACTTTTGTACTTCTTAAATGTGTAATATTTATAAAAAAATATTACTTATAATAATACATCACAAATAGTTTGAAAAGGTACCAACGCAATTATTACCAACCTGTCTACATGCAATTGAATTCACAGCTAGAATTCTCCTCCAGACAGCGACTGAACTCGACCTAGCTAGAGAGCTAGTATCTAAAATCCGCCACCGTTAGGACTTGGACCAGAGAACCTCCCGGATTAAGAGACTCAGATTTGATTTCGTATTTCTAATTTCATAGATGCAATAAGCGTGGCCAATTGTGAGTTAGTGTAAACCAACATGTTTTAGAGAATGAAATTCAAAGCATAAATATATTTAGTGGCGAGAAAATACGCTTCCTAATTGTCCGCACTTAATACACAAGATTTGTACTCAGAACACATGTAATTGTGTATTCAAGAAATACAATTATTTTTTCAGAAATACAATTTTATTTGTACGAATACATCTTTGGAAAATGATTGAATTCTAATGAAAGAGATTTATTCGGTGTGAAAACATTATTGTATCAATGTGGTATGTTCTTTTCACTTTGATTTCTTTTTACATTTTCAGATAATATTAGTTTGAAATGCATTATAATTTATTTAGTAAGGGGTAAGAAAGGCATTTAAATAAAGCGACTCCGTAAGAAAAAAATCTCTTCTGAAATTTTGAAACGGTCGTTCTAGCAATTTTTTATGATGAGTCGACTACCGTCAATGACAAAAACCATCAGGTGGGTACAAATATAACGAAATTAAGATACTAAGACTCTCCTTTCTGAGAGAAATTGCTGTTGAATATAGTAATATTCTGTATCATCGACATTTATTTAAAATTATTTATCACGAATTCAAATCTTTGTTTATCACTGGTTTGAAGATGGCTTACAATGAGAGACATCTTATGTGTTCTATTACATTTAGAGCCAAAGCATCTTGGCACCAACGCTTTAAAACATTGAACCACATAAAATAGTACATGATTATTTGTGTCCCTAAACTATTTATTCAACAGAGTTGCGAGTTTTGACATGATGAAATTAATGATTAACAGAGGTAATCACATTTCATTATTGAATTTCTTTGGCAATCTTAGTCACAATGGCCTCACTCAAGTCGCTGTTGGTTCCCTTTTACGGTAGAAGCATGGCAGTTGACTTGTGCAGAGATCTTGCAGTTGAAGAGCACGTCCTTTGAGAGAGTGCTTCACACGCGCATGAGCAACACTGCTGGGACGACGCGGCTCCACGACAGAGGCGCGTTCATTCTCCTACCTAATAGTGATCGTTGTTTGTTTTCTTATCGCAGATAACGCCATAACAAACGTGAAATCCCTCGCCTGGCTTTATTTTTCATAAGGTGATGCTTTTTCAGGTGTTGTTGCATGAAGTTTGTACAAGTTAGTTCAAAATTCAAAAAGTCAAATACACATAAATCATAATTATTAATACAATTCATGTCAATCCAACCTTTACCTTTTATGTGAGCTTTCGAGAATGTTTCAAAATCCAAAGTTTTCTTAAATTGTATGAACAGAAATAGAAATAATAACATTTTACAATATTAAATTATTTAATTTTGATAGTGATATGATGCAATGAAATAATATTTGAAGACCTTCATGACATCAATCTAAGAAAATAATGACCTACGAAATGTGTGGATACATCTTAAAATTTCTTGTGATGATAAACACCGTAATCTATTTGTGTATTGCCGCTATATCTGTGAGTAAGTATCATTGCCTTATTGTCTAGGGATTAAAAAGATTGAAAAATTTGTCATATAACTTGGTTGTAAAATTCAACACTGGTGGTGTGGTCATTGACTAGCTATTTTTCAATAATTAAAATTAATTCTAGTGTTTATTTATAAATAATATATTTTTTTGCAACAAATTGTAGATATTTGTCAAACATTTCAAAATAATCCCACATTTTCAATGTACTCCAAATTTTTGATTATTTAAATTTTCCTTTTGTAATGGCGTTACTTGAAATTGAATCTCGAAATTTGTAACGTGAAAGTTTAGAGCAAAAGTGTTAGTTTCACTTCCCCAAAACACGGGTTTGTGACATTGAGCGTGTCCTGGCGATTTAATGAACGTTATGAATTCATAGTAAAATGTTATAACATAAAAAATTTGGCATGAATAATGTGAAACATTCTTAAATTAAGAAAAGGAATTGTACAGAGTACCTATGACGCAACGAAGTCATAGCAAAAACTAGGAAAAAAGTTGGAATCTGCCCTTGAAAGGTCTCTAATTTTGAGTCTATCGCCCACACAAACTTCCTAAAATTAACCAAAAGTCCTCAATTGACGGAAAAAGCTAAAAATGTAAAAAATTTCCGAAATAACTCTGAAAAAGTGTTATTGTGTCGACAGCGAATTGTGCTATGTGTGTGACTGATGTAGTGGGTATGTCTGCTGTATAAAGAGTGAAAAGAGTAGGCGATAAGAGTGATCCTTGAGACTGTTTTGCTATTATTTTTCGAGGGTTGAGATGGGATTTTCAACTGCTACCGTGAATATTTTGTCTGTGGTGAAGTTTTTTATGACATTTATTAGGTTGTTGAGTGTACCTATTGATTGGAGTTTGTATACCAGGCCTGGGTGCCAAAGTCTGTCAAATGCTTTTGATATGTCAATGAATGTGGCTATTGTGTGTCTTAAAAAGATGTATGGATGGTTAGGAAAGTCTGGGCAATTGATGTGAAGTAGATACTTTGCTGGTGAATCCAAATTGGTGCATGGGTACATATTGGGTTTTATTCAAACGCGCATTAACTCTTTTTAGTTATAGTTTTTCCAAAAACTTTGAAAATGATGGGAGAAGGTTAATTGGTCTATAGTTTTCCACCATGCTTCGGTTTTTATTTGGCTTTGCTACAAGAATTATATTGGAATTTTTCTATATTATTGGGTAGTAACCTGTTCTGAGTACAGAATTATATACGTTATTTAGATAAGCTATCGTATGAGTGGGTAGGTTTTTAATATTATCTTATTTTATCGTGCCCTGGAACTTTTCTTAACGGGAGTTTGTTTATAGTCGTTTTATCTTCGCTGGGAAAGATGAATTCAATTTTGTGAGGAACATTGTCGTCAGGGGATATTACCAGGTGTATAATATTATTATGATCTGGGTGTGGTGGGGTATTGTTGGGAGTGAATATTTGTTCAAAATTATTGGCCAATGGTTCTGCTTTGTCAATGCGTGCGAACGATTTTCCTGATTAAGTGCTCAAGGGTGGGATGTGCATTAAAAAAATATTTTTAGTAAATTGCCAGAGTGTATTATTAATTGTATTAAGGGATTGATTTAGATTATTATAGTTTGAATGCCTGTAGTCAGCTTTTTTGGTTATTGCATTTAACAAATTCAATTATGTTTTTTGTGAGTCAGCAAAGTCACCTTGTCTTATTTTTGGGGTTTATTATATCCAAAATGGATTTAGGCAGTTTGACTTTTGTGATTTGTTGCTTTTAAGAAATTTGTCATTGTTTAGTGATTTAATTGTACTAATAATCAGCTTATTTAGTTGTTCTATTGTTTGTTCTATTTCTATGGGGGGTTTAGGTTTTTAATTGGGGGTTTGATTATTTATAATATTTTTAAATTTATTCCTGTTGACGTTTTGAGTGAGCAGGGCATAGGTGGTGATATGCGAGGGAGGGGTTTGATGTATTGAGATAACGACTGGTAGGCGATGTGAATCTAATTCGGAAAAAGGAACTGAATGAAAATTGGTTTGAGTATAAGTTATTGCGATATCTAGGATACCTGGATGCTTATTTAGGTCTAGTAGATGGTGTGTTGGGTCTGGTGGTGCGATTAATTGAATTTTTAGATTGCTTTAAGTGCATGAGACCTGCCGTGTTGGAAGTTCTGCAACCCCAGATTGTATTTTTAGCATTAAGATCATCGATAAATAATATGGGGGTGTTTTGTTGAAGTAATGTTGTTATATTTGTATGATTTATATTACTTTTGGAACTTTTGTATGCTGCTATAACTGTTATCAGTCTGTTGTTTGATGGGACCTTGATTGCTACTGTTTCTTATCCAGGAGTATATGGGAGATTAGTTTGTATAAAGGGATCGTTTAATGAAATACACCGCCGCCGCTTTGGTTTTGTCAATTATTTCTGATTACATTGTATTCAGGTATGCTGAAAGAAATATTTGATTTCAGTTATGCAAGCTATATTTAGTAATTTGACATTTAGAAAGCGTGTTAATTATACTTCTTTGTTCACTGCTACTGGATTTTTTATTTGGTTATGAGATCTAATCCGAGTCACTGTTATTGTTGTCTCTTTTTGCGAAGCCACAGTTTATCCCGACGTAATGATCGCTGAAGGAGGCCTCATCCGGTTGTGCCCGAGTTGCGCCATTTGCTGCGTCGGTATTACTGACCTTAGTATTGCTGTTACGGCAGAACAAGGTTCCTGTATCTTCCTGCAGACTTGCGTCTTGTTTGGGTTCGTCGCTGTAGTACTGGGCATTTAGGCTTGTCGAATGTTCCCCATAGCCGTGCAGATCCTCGTTTTGGTCCGATGGGAAGAGAGAAGGTGTGTCGTGGCGCTATTTAGATCGTAAGCCACCTCCACAGCGCCGGCGATGAAGTGGGCTATGCCACTGCTGGATGATGTTTCTACGTTGCTAATTGTGTTTACAGTTGCAACTATTAATTGAAATAATAATTCACTTTGTCACTTCACTTACACTTCACTTAGTTATATTCACTGTAACTACTGATACTCAGCGAATCATTCAACTGAGCTGGCTGTGAAGAGCGCGATGTGCTCTCCACCATGGCTTAGAGCGGACTGTTGTGTGTGTGTAAGGGGAGGGGAGAGGAGAGGAGAGGAGAGGAGAGGAGAAGGAAGAGTAACGAGAGATCGCGTGCGGTCTGGGGCCCATTTGATAGGGAACTGCTCCGGCATTCGCTTGGAATTGATCGGAGAAACCACGGAAAACTACCGATGAGAGCATACGGCCGCTAGACTTCTTCAGACAGCAACTTAATTCGATCTAGTTGACAAGACAGTGTCAAAAATTCTGCCATCTTCAGGACTCGAACCTAGGACCTCCCGGTCAGGAGCAGTGCAGAGACATTATTTGCTGTCCTGAGACACCTCTTTCGGTGTCACCAACCCGAGTTGGGGCATAGTTTATTGATTGTGTGTCGAGGGCAAGTTTGTCTCTTTCTTCGTGGACTGTTAACCGCGGCCTCCGCTCGGAGTTTGTAACTCGGAAAAGGCGCGCAACTTTTGTGAACTTCTCGTGCAGAAAACAGAAGTTAGCTTCTGACAAGTTCAAAACTTTTCATTTTTACTTAACCATAGTTTGTTGCTTCAGTATGAAGGAAAAATGTGCTTAGTTTAATGTTACCTCAGCAAGAAAAGTCCTTACCCGGTATCCTGCAATAAAAAAAACAAGATTTGAAATGTTATTACATTTGCTAAAAAGATGTGAATTATTGTTAATGAGAGATACTTTTTAAGTAATTCCACGATCAAGAAAACGGAATACTTTAATCTACTAATCGTTGTGACACTAGGTTTTTATCTTCGGAACAAATATGCGTTGATACCGCTCTGATTACGTGACGTCAACCAAGAGCTAATAAGCTAACTCTTAGAACATTATATTTCATTTCTTTAATTTCATTTTTTTGTATTCGAATTTTAAAACTGTTGTTCGATAGTTGAGCAAAGTTTGCGCTGCAGGCCACATTAAATAATAGTTACACATTAAATAATAGTTAAGCAGTAACTACATTATTATCTTAATAAGATTGGTTAACATCTCTTGATTAAACATTTTTCAAATCAAATACACCACCGTTCCGAAATATTTCATTCGTCGCCTGCAGAGAAGAGTTGCAGGTGGTATTACGCGAAGTCCCGAGTGCGTCTCGCCGTCGTTTGCGCCCACTGGGAGGCCCCGGCGAACGTTGAAAGCGGGAGCGAGTCAAGGAGGGCTGCCTCGCAGCGCTGGCTGGCGCCGCCATTGGCAACCATATGCGCAAAAATTTGCGAATAAGCTAGAACGCGTCTACATGCCTGCTAATGTCTCACCATATTACGCGTCACGGAGAAACGTACCATATTTGAGATCTCATACATCCGTGTTGAAATGCGTCGCAAAAGAACACCACGTGAGTTTCCGAGTGACGTAATAATGATCCAGGGTATATTCACAGCTTCGTGATGCAAATTCAAAATAGTTTGAGAAAAAATCACAGAGAAACCGAGATGGAAATAAAATTTTATTGTATGTATGATATCTAAATATATTTTAATTTGTACATAAATAATATCAAATATTCTAGTTGTATCTAAGATCAAATCCATGTGAGAGCAATATTAGGATCATTATTGGTCTAGTTATTTTTACGATACATTAACTTTAAAACTTTTAGTAATGCTATTTGTGAATAAATAAAGCATGGTGCATCGTTTAGAGACGCAAAACATGTTCTGTGTCGGTGAGTTTTTCTGTAAAGAAACTTATTGCATCCATAGCTTTACTTTTCAGAATACTATCCATTTTCAAAGAATGAACTTTTTAAAGACGTCTGTGTGACTGATAAATAATTATAAAATACTTTTAACATTTATAAATATGCTCAAAATATTATTTACATGAAAACAGGTTCAAAATATATTCTATTAAAATTAATTTAAAATATGTAAATTATAACTTACGTTCGCTTAGCTCCAAAGGAGAGACCATGTGTGATCCCTTCCAACATTTATATCAAATTCTATACACAGGAAGTGTATGCAACCAACGCCGGATTTATACACCTAGGGCCCCTAGGCAATCAAAAGAGAGATGCCCCCTCCTTTTCAATAACAGGACAAAACAAAAACATGTGACATATGCGGAGCGGTATTCGTATGTCCTGGTTGACAACGTAGCACCCGAGAGAAGGGGCGTGTTGGTAGAGAAGTCGAGTTCCCTCTGCGACCCGCTGTGAGGCCTCTAAACATCAGGCGTTAACAATATTGTTTGTTGTATAATTCTGTTTTACAATTTACACTTATTTTTAATTAATATTTTAGTAAACCAAACATTTTGAAATCTGAATAAAATAAATATATTTACAAACTGTATAACTAGTAAATTAGATTAAAATTTTGTATTTATGAACTATAACATTTTTGTTGGTGAATTTATTTGAATTGAATTTTGTAATTATCAACTGGGGTGACCTTTGAATTTGGACTCCCCAGGCAGCTGCATAATTTGCCCAGTCAGAAGTCTCTCGATCGAGAAATCGCGAAATCTTAATAAATGTTTTAGTCATCTAATTTCAAACCAAAGGCATTCAAAAATAGACAAAAACTACATTTTCTTGGAACACGTTTCGTTTATCTGAAATATCTTACTCTAAATAATTATATTAAACATTGTATATGAGTGATTATTTGTCATGTGGCTGATTTTACTGGCAGTGAATTGTATGCGAAATGCGACATTTAACTTTCGCCGCGTATTTCATTTGCCACGTCGGAATCCTAGAGAATGGTAATGCATAGTGTGTTCCTTGTCTCTAGGAGAAGTCAGTACGTGGTGGGCATGTGTGAGTAGGTGAAAGGGATACTCAAGAGGTCGCGATTACGAAATAGCCGTCCCTGACCTCAAGTTTGACTCAAAACCAGAACTCGCAGGTTGGCGAACACATTGCGAGCCCGAGTGACCTGCTAATCGCACAATGGAAGCGGAAGGCGGGCGATGGCTCATTTGCTTCCAATTCAGCGATTCTGCGTAGTTTTAGAGAATGCTGCATGTTATTAGTCCATTTGTTTGATGTCAGAATTATAAAATGAACTCTAAACGATATTTTGAAGTAGTTATTGTTTATTTCCCAATAGTAGACGACTTATGCAATGAGATATTTTTTTTAAATACAAGAAAGCGCTTCCTCTTATTTTAAACAGTGCCAAGTCATTCACATGTTTATATTATCTACCGTATCTATCACGTAAGATAAAACCCCTATATGGTCGTGCACAGCGAATTTAGTTCACAGATGGACTACTGAATTCCACATGAAACTGTTCACCCCTTTTCCTCGCACACTTAAATTAAATTACGGAACCAGTTCTCTGGTTCTTCGGTGGCAGAGACAAAGAAGCTCCTTTCACGCACACGCCCCTTCTCTCTCTCTCTCTCTCTCCTCTCTCTCTCTCTCTCCTCTCTCTCTCTCTGCTCTCTCTCGCTAAGCGCAACTGCACAGGGTATCCTAACACATCCAAAGTGATCTTTCCGTTTTCCGTTGGTAGGACCCGACCTGGACCCTTCGTTGCCTTTTAAGGGAAACGCAACGCGGAGAAACTGGACCTCGTGCCATATTCGAGGCAGATCGTGATGGAAAGTCCTTGCTGGCTACTGTGCGCACGCAGCATGTGCTGTGGCGAGCCACGAGAGTACTTGAATTCCCCGCTCGACGTAATAAAGGACGGGTTTCCTCCTGCAAGCACTCAAACGTATCAATGCAGTAGGATCAGTTGAACCTTTGATCCAAATGAACACTTTCTCTCTTTACACGGGTGTGGAAATAAATCGGGTAGCCGCCTCTTGTGAATTTTGAAGGCCTTAATAGAAATGAAGAGGCGATGACTCTCTCTCTCTCTCTCTATCTCTCTTTCCCTCTCTCTCCTCCCTCTCTCTCCCCCCTTTCTCTCCCCCTCTCTCTCTATCTCTCACTCTCTCTCCCTCTCCCTCTCGCTCTCACACACACACACACACACATAAAAGAATGTTTCCGCTGCGTATTGCTTCATGTAAGTTTAATTAATTACGTAATTCACAATTAACACAGCAGCTATTAATTTGTTTAAAAATATGTCCAACTCAAGTGATAAATTGTAAAATTCGCAAGTCAGACGAATGCTCTGTTACATGAACGAAAATATAGTACTAGAAATGAGACTAATAAATCAAGCAGAAAGCTACTGACTATTCGAGTTGGCGAAATTCTAATAAAGTTATATCAATCCCGTACAAATGGACTCGGGCAACAGATATGTTGAGGGGCTTCGCCAGAAAATAATACTGCGTCTTTCTCTGATGATCAAGCTTCAAAAAACTTATAAAATGTCACTTTTACAGAAAGATCTCCATTTCAGTGGTTACAGAAAGTATTTGTAAAATTTACTACAAATCACAAAAATATTTCCCATATTATCAAGTATAAATATGTCAAAAATTTGATTTGTTTCTACTGTAATGTAGCACATGGTGTAAGCGAACTCATACCCAATATATGACAAATATCCTAAATTCCTTTTTACTTTCAGGAATATTGTAGACAGAAAATAAAATACGGAGGTATTAGCAAAATATGTATGTTTTTTCAATTAAATAAATCGTATTTTCACGAGGGTTCATCTTATATTTTCCTGAAAATACAGCAGTATGTCGAATGAGATTGGGGTCATTTCGTTTAATGTGGCCCTCAACTTACTTTTAAGACGTGAAAAACGCGACATTTCGGTGTTTATTACGTTTGGTGTTCGCAAAACAGGGAAGGCCACATTCTGTAAAAAAGAGCAATTCTAGTGACTAAAACAAATAAAAAAAATTTGCTGTCTATCCCCAGTCAGTTTACTGGAAGTTCGCCATGCTTACAAATAAATAGAACCTACCAATTCAATATATTATTTTATAGCACACAAGGAAAGGTATTTTTGGATAATGTAAATTTCGAGTATAAAGAAAAGAATTTTGTCAGCGATGACACAATGTGATCCTCGCTGTGCGCCGGAATTCTGCGAGTGTGTAGTCCCTGAGCCTCCCGTTGAAGCCATTCATACTCACAGATGTGCAGACAGATGTTAAACTCTGTTATTACCACATCGTTTTTAATTTTGAACGAAAGCCAAAGCATGCCACTGCCAACACAATTTCCTACCAAGTTCCAATCCAAGTTCTTCTAGAATTCCCCCTCCCCTCCCGGATGTGTCTCTCTCAAATGTAACAAACCGTAACAACGTTAAGTTGGAACATAAATAACTCTCGAAAGAAATAAGATACGCGCACACGAAAATTATGACGTCAATATTTTTGTCATGTTGTAATAAAGATATCTGCTTGAAGGATTCTTGTTTGGAACTCTTTGTGAAGATGACTGGTTGGAAATGCGTTTTCCCGTAGCTCCAATAACAAGATAACAAATGACCCAAGGGATGTTTTAATGCATGCATCTGAAATATCTCAGATAAGCAATTTTTGGTTGCAATCATTCCTAGGTATATTCAGAAGAAAAATTCTAATATTTAGAAAAACATTGCATTTCTTTGATTCGATTCTAGTTCTTCGTTGGAATGATATCAACGAGATCATTGTTTATCATTAGTTACGTATACAAATATATATTGTTCATGTCGCGAGTTACCGTTTATGCCCAATTTCATACTGTTAAAAATGTTAAATGACTACTTTTTTATCTTTGCATTCGAGCCTACTTAAATGTTTTTCATGTAGGCCCCTATTCAATCATTTTCCCCCGAAAATATTCTTCTTAATAGATACTGAAAATATAATTTGAAATGCACAAAATTAGTAAATGAGTATAGTAATAAGTAAAAGTCTTAAGTTGCAACAACACGTCATGCCAATGAATGACAAGGACTCTTATTTTTTAACAGTCCGATCCAAACTTATTCAAATATTTTAAAAAAACATGAAATTTCGGAATGAAATAAAAAGAATCCCAAAATATATCTACGATTCAAGCATTGAAGAAATTGATCCTATTCATCACTAAAGCCTGACACTAACAAAGGCTTCGAACACATTCCAAAGGCGACGAGAAGGATCTGAATTAGCGCGCTCAGCGTTTCAAAATACCCAAAGCTCTCTCCGACGCTCCTTCCGATCGCAGTTGACAGTGCAAAACGCCCAAAAAACGGCCGTCGGCGGCGCAGAGGGCCCAGATGTCGTCGCGCCCGGGAGTGGGGCTGGAGGCGCGCCAGCGCTTCGCGCCCGCCCCAAATGCGGGGAGCTGCCGCCAACGGCGCTGAAGGCGGCCGCCGCTATGTATTTGCGATCGCTGGGGCCGAAGCAGGCTCAGCATGCGAATTGCCTCACCACCCCGCCCGTCTTACTGCTTGCGAATGTACGCTGGCCTCATTACACACGGCCCGGGAGCGGTCTGGGGCGACGAAAATTGTTTTCTTGAAATGCGCTGCATGTGGCGTGGGTTTCAGTTTTCATTTCGAGAAAAAATATTACAATATGAGCAACAATAAGGATAAAAGTGTAAAATACTCATACTGCTTACATACTGCAAGATTCGATTCTAGTGAACCTGAACCTAGACTGTACTAAATATAAGAAACGCAACGTCATGGAAATAAAAACCGTCCTGGAGGAGAACATATCGCCTCAGTGCCACAAATTCCAACACTAGGCAGCTTGAAAAAAAATTCGTCGCCCAAAGGTCAGAATCGAAGAAGTCTTCCCTGAGGTGAAAGTACTGTAAAATTCCAGTTTTACCCAAAGCAGAAGTTATTGTTTCAATAAGTAAATCAGTATCTACAACCAACATGAACTACAATTTATCTTGATCACCAGCTCTTCACCAATATACCCCAAACTTGGTTTACGATTAAACGTCGATCCGTCCGTTTGTGGTCAACACTTGTGACTAAACCATTTAGAAAATTTTCGCCAAAATTGATACTTTCCGATCGATATAGATGGACCAGAGGCTCTAGAAATGTGAAACAGATATTTTGATTTTCGGGGATACTTTACAAGAAACCTACACAATATTTTAACAATTCAAAACTGACTCCAAAATTTTCAATTAATTATCTTTCGCATGGAACAAAGTAAGCTTAAAGAACAGCATCCGTCTCATTTTCGTTGAACTTTCTGAATTTTCGAAAACTATGGAAATTCAAATTTTATTTTCGCATTTTCCTACAACTGTGAAGAAAAATATTTTTTCGTTTATGAAATCTGTTCTTCTAAGACCGATGTTTAAATAAGATCATTTACAGCTTTACGAAAATATGGATAGTTTCTGCGTAATTTTGAGTGAAAACAAAAACAATGTTTTCTCAAAAAAAGTTCCAAATTTTGTCTTAATTTTTTCCTTATAGAGCGAAGTCCTCCAAGTAGCTATAAAAATAGAACAGGTTCCATTTTCGTGGAGCTCTCTAAATTTTAGAAAATTACAAAAGTTCCCTTTAAGACGAGAGATGTTGCGATTATTGCTGTTTTAGCACCATTAGTTTGGCATGTAATCATCAACTTCCGATACTGGAATGCATACTTGAATTTTTCTACAACGTATTTTGCTGACCGTCGTGGGTTACGGAAATGTTGATTCGGGCAATACATGTTTATAGGCGAATATAAATCTCGTATCATTCGGAATCCTTACAACTTGCACGTCCCACATGAGCGAGCGTACGCGACGTGACGAGGCGGGGCGAGGCGAGGCCTGCCGCAGTGCGACGCCGGAGCCGTGCGGTTCACGTGCACTCTCTTTGCGGCAGCTGCGCACTTCGGCGCTGCGCTCTCCCACGCACCCCGCGGCTCTGCGCTGCCCGGGGCCACGGCGGAGGGGGGCATTTCATTTCAATGATGTTCGACGCGGAGGTTTAACACAATTTGAACTTTGTGAATGCACACCAAATACAGTCGACTCCGGTTGTAGTGAACTGGGAACTAACACTTTTGGTTCACTATATCCGATGATGTCAAAATTAAATATAATTTTACCATGACGAGAGATTTTATTAATATATAGACACAGCAAAATACATCAACAGCATGAACTGAAAACGTCTTTATTTGTCCTTAAAAAATCAATTATTTTTGATGTTTGCTTCGTACATTTTTCATTAGTAATTTCTCTAGATCCTTCTCCAGGGTTCGTGCTCTCTCTATACTTGATTCTGCATTTTTCTCTGAGTCTGTGTAAGAGGTAGGCACAATTTTTAAAATTTAAGTGCAATGAAAAAATGTCTAATTCAGTAAATGCCGTCAACCTTTAAGCCATTCACGTGAATTGAGCTGTGTTTGCTATTGTTGCTAGCGATTCACATTTTGCGGTTTGCTGTTTTTCCCAAATCTGCATTTTGTTACTTAGTTCAATTTAGTACAACGCGTTTTTTATTTTTCAATTGTTTTCACTACTCAGCACAGTGAAGATTATTGAGATAATTTTTTTGGTAGTAATGGTTAGATTTTTTCCATTTAGAACTATTTGTGTAAAATTAATGTTATTATATTATTAATTTTCTCAATTGAATTTAATAATAATTAAAAAATATGAATAGAACAACTACATATGAACCAATTCTTAGTATTTCGTCTTTAAGGTTCTGAGCGAGTTTACAGTTATCTTCAATAGTGAATTGTAAATGTATTTTGTGGATTATAGAAGAAATCAGTGGAAGAAGGGATCACTCATACTTGTTTGAAAATACTAATGGCAAAATTATTACAGGTAAGATTATTGGTTTTTTGTTTCTAAATATCCTCTTTTAAAACTGACAGGTGTAATTTTAACTTGACAGGTGTAATTCGCTGTATACTATCGAATCCGGTTATAGTGAACTCGGATATAGTGAACACTCAGAGTGAACTTCAGTCACTGGTTCCGTTCCACTTACAAAAAAACTTACGAAGATTCGATTCTAGTGAACCTGAACCTAGGCTGAACTAAATGTAAGAAACCCAACGTCATGAAAATGAAAACCCTCCTGGAGGAGAACATATCGCCTCAGTGCCACAAATTGCAACACCAGGCAGCTTGAAAAAAAATTCGTCGCCCAAAGGTCAGAATCGAAGAAGTCTCCCCTGAGGTGAAAGTAGCGGACCTGGAACGGGACTTTACTGATGACCTAAAAGAGTTTCAAGTTGCTTCATATTCCGCGGGGCAAAGCGAGCTGAGTCCTACGCAGGCGACAGGGAGCCCGCGACTGCCACAGCCTGGCGATATGCGCCGAACCGCGCGGAAAAACGAGCAGTTTCATTAACGGCTTGCGCTTTCCCGCTACCGGAAGCATCTCGTATGTTATAGCCCAGGTCGCGTATTAGGCCGCACTGGATTCGCAAAATGGCAGCTAAAAGGCTCTCCTGTCGGAATAGCCAACTTATGAAACTATAGGCTGATTTACACTTGCCAAATAACTAATTACGGGTTTGCCATCACGTAGCGCTGGCACTCAGTGCGACTAGCAATAGCTGTTTACACTGTGCTAGTAATGGCATGGAGGATGAGACATTTTTCTCGCTGCTCTTAGCTTATGCCTGACCTTTCGACGTGCTGCTGATAATATTCGGCGCGCAAGTAACAATGTGCAAAGCGAATGTTTCGTGAACTTTTTACCTTATTCACTTAATCTGCCTTGGAGAAATTATCTCTCCCCATTTTACGGTTGCCACCACACGTTCTGCAGCACCAAGGGTTCAAACGATTCGAACGAAGGATGCGCGAGCGAACTGTGCAAAACCTACTGTGGCCGCTTTTCTATAGACAGCAGGAATAATGCAATGTCCTTAACATATCTGAGTTTAAATTAACAAACGCACATTTTTGTGCACCTTCATCTTCTTTTTCTTCTTCTTCTTCTTCTTCTTCTTCTTATTATTATTATTATTATTATTATTATTATTATTATTATTATTTTATTTGCAATTGCCAGACATGCGACATTTCTGACCAGGCGGTTCTTATATTCTAGCAAACAATATCCCACACATTTTCCAATTCTCTGTATAATTGGTCAATCATGTCAATTTGTTCTTCCGTCATCCAATAACTGATTGATTGTTTGTGATTCCGCGCACGTCACCAATTAGGGTCATTAGTCCCACACGTGTAGTACATGTTTTGCTCTAGAAGTGGAAGGGTCTTCCCCCGCTGCGTGGTGAGATTCGGCGCCGACCTATCGTCGGCTAGCAGGGGTTTCCCCAACGAGGTTTCTCCCACTAGCAGGGCACCGCCCCAGCCGCAACAAACGCTAAGACTTCCCGACCGGTCTCCCGGCATGTGTGCTAGTGTAGTGCATGTTGGTGTAAGTGTGTGTAGGGGTGAGCATCGGGCAAGGAAGAGGAAGGGAAGATCTCGCGCGGTCCGTGGCCCGTTTGTTAGGAAACTGCTCCGGCATACGCCAGGTGTTGATCGGAGAAACCACGGACAACTACCGGTCAGAGCAGCCAACCGTCAGAATTCTCGTCCAGAGAGCGGCTGAATTCGATCTAGCTGATAAGCTAGTGTAAAGAAAGTCCTGGGGACTCGAACCTTGGACCTCCTAATCATGGGACTGTAGTGATACCAGCGCATGACCTGAGCCATCGTTCCCCGCCAAATAAATCATGAGAGGTACGGGGTAACTCACCTATGAATGCAGATTCGCAGAGAAAATGTAGTTTTTACTCTATAATAGTATCTGAATGGAATAAGAAACAAGAAGGGAAAATTAGATAGTCGAAATATAAAACAGGAAATGGAGAAATGTGGATGTAAGTGAACGATGACAGCTAATCTATGAACATACGAAAAACGAAAGGATATCACTAGCATACTGGAGAACTAGGGAACTGGAGAAGGGGGGAGGAGGAGGAGGAGGAGAATATTTTCGAATAGTGTTCCAAACAATGCGCGGACAGGCCACTTGGCATACGGGGAGGAGAAGAAGTTAAGAGGGGGGCAGGGATAAAGCAGCGTGGACCTATAGGGCGGGAGGAGAGACTGGGGTGAGGCGTGTTTGGGGTGCCGGGTGGGTGAAGCG
>BOPP01000087.1:243323-265670 GCA_017312745.1 Gryllus bimaculatus | reverse complement strand
TTTACAAATAGATATGCTTCAATTGATGTATTATAAAATTACTCGAAAACTCTGTTTTCTGTGAAAATGAGCTGAATTTTCCAGTTTTGGAAATGCACAAACGCCATTTTTTCAAAAATTGCACCAGATTTTATATTATTGCATTTGTAAGTGGAAGTGTTTCAAATGAATTTTTTCTCAAAATCTCAAAGTGTTTCGAGTAAAAGAGCTTGAGAAAATTTGGCATTTCCAGTAACAGTTTAAGAAATTTTTTTACAAATTTCTCCAAGAGTTTCAATGATAATTTTCCAATAAGAAAGATATTATTCTTCTTTAATATTTTTAAAGTAATCTTTTGGTTCTTTCTATTAAGAAATTGTAAAATTGTGAAAGTAAAATAAAAGTACTTTGGTCAGCGATAATTGTCAGCTGGCAAGAGGATTGGGCAAGACTGAAAACTAGCATAGACCAAAGACTTTAGAAAACTTTGTACAAGAGTAGATAAAAATGTTTTGATTTTAAATAGCTGGTTGTTTTTTTTGGAACGACATTCTACATTATTTTTTGTAGAGATATAAAATTAACAAAATACTAGTCTACACAAATTGTGTTGCTATATATAAATATGTAAGATAACTTTAATTGCAGAAATTTGATACTTCAAAAGCTCCACTCTGGCAATCGCCTATTTAACTCATTCACAAATTTGTGCCTGAGATTGTTCACTGATGACAGATTCACTTTTTTTACAAACAAAAGTTTATTGAACACAATCAAAATTATCAAATTACAATCATTTGAGACATTATCCAATCTAAGTTTATAATCTACAATGTAAGTGTTCAGTGATACACATATCACATTCAATAATATTAATTAATTAAAATATAAATGTACATTGACATGATCAAATAATCTGGCCCCACTTAACCTAATATTTATCTAAGTTAAATTGCTTTTCTGTGATATTCTGGTGGTGCAATGCCATAATCCTGTAAGCTGAAGAGACTTGCAGTATTTTTGTGGAGGTACCTGCAACATTATAAAACACATACTTGTAAATTGAACAGTGTACGGTTATCTGACAATTAAATATAAAATAATTTGCTTATTTTATTTAAGAAAGTCATATGAAACTCAAATTAGTTTTATACAGTCTGCAATGTGAGTCCTTACAACTCACGAGTACTTCACACATTTTTAAATGAATGCACAAAATAATCTGAATAATTTCTTTTCAACTTTTAACAAATGTCATCAGAACTTGTGGATGATTTTTTGATTCTAGTGAAGTTTATACTTCCACATTCTTGTATTACTGTTTTCTCCAGAGCCACGACCTCTTTCTGACTACTGAGCTCATATCCTTTAAACACTCCAGACACAAAAGTTCAACAGTCTTCTCTAATTCCTAGTATTTAATGCAGGAACTAAATTTTACACACTGTGAGAATGTTTCCAATGTTGTCTGGAGAAGCCTGAACTGCCCAATTAAGTAGCCCTAAATGGAGCAGTATCCAGTTGACCAAATAAGAAGTCTAATAAATGCAAAGTAGGAAATGGGAAGTGCGTCACAGATTCAGTACGTACAGTACGTTCATACTAGTCATAGTAAGAAGAAGCCACAATTTTAATACAGGGTCATAATCTGTATGGTCCCATGACTTCAGATTTGCATTGTCATGTACATGAAAATATCGCTTAATGTCTTCAAATCTGTTTCTCGAAATATAATCTGAGACAGCTGCAAATCTTGATGTGGATTTCCGCACCATTCCGAAAGACATTTTGTAAAATGTTATGAAATAATAAGTGATAATTGAATTTATTTTTCTAGTATGCTAAGTTACTTGTAATTAGGTAGTTTTATCACACCCAAGATAGAGTAAAATTGCCATGTATTGCTCCCTTCCCGAGTACTATACTTTCAACTCAACCCCAGAGGAGTTAATGGACTATTTATTGATTTCTTCTCCAAGAACATCAAAAATTTCTGAGAAGAAGAAACTAACAAAAAAAAACAACCAAAGGACTGCTTACGTCCTCTGATGGTAAAGGCATGAAAGATTCGCAAACCACTATGTTCTTAGTGTAAATTGTTGTTTTCTTCAAATCAAGGGAGCTCTTTTGGAGCTGCTTGTGTTAGGAATTGTGATTGTTGGCAAGTACATTGTATTCACCGATAGGGGGTTGTTTCACCACTTCATTGATGCTATGAACATGTGCTTGTGTATCATCATCATCATAATAATAATAATAATAAATACCAATTATAGAAGATTATCTACAAAACTTTTTACATTGCATTTCATGTTTACTTCCAACTTGAGAATTTGTCCTTGATGGTCATTGCCCGAGACACTGTGTTCCTAATTCTTGTACAATGGAACACATCTTTTGTCAAATCCAGACATCACCATCATTGTCAGATGAGTAACCATCTAGCAAGTACAAAAGTTTTGTAATTTTCTCCTCTAGAAGAACCATATTACGAAAAAATGATATTACGCACAATACTTTTGTACATTTTGTCTATGCCTGATGCATCTTAGAGGATACACAGAAGTTTAACCCGTCTGCAATGATCTGATTTGTCAAATTTTTTGTCAATATTTCAAATACCACGTATGTTACTATGTTGTTTTCTGCCTCTCAAAAGTTTGCAAAAGAGAAATCACTATTACTCACAAAATGATGGCTATAAGTAATGCAACATGTAACTTAAAAAAAATTCCATGTGCACTGTCACATTCACTTTGTGGAATTTTTGCCCAGAAGAATATTCTAGGAAATTTGTTGTTGGGAATCAAATGTTGACTGTTCCAGTATACGTATTTACTGGGACTTAAATTATATCACAAAACAAAATGACACCGTAAAGCAAACACATTGTATGTGCAATAATACAGTGGGCATGAAAGGGTTAACTGCCAGTGATAATGTTCTCAGCACATAAATAACCTAATTGTCGCTGAGAGGATACATGAATACAAATCAAGTAAATTGCCATGATAATAAAAAATATGAAAATGAGACCTTTAATGAACAAACGGATACTTTTAGGCTCTAATGCTGAAATAGGTATTTTAGGCAAACTAAATGTTCTTCCTGTAATATTTGCAAGTCACAAAAAGAGTTTATAATTAATTTCGTATCTATGTCAAAAATATAAAAATTATATTATTATTTACAGCTAAGATATCAGAATTCTATTAAATTTGCCTTTTGTTACATACTAACTAGTCAAAATGTTCACATGTGAGCAAGTTATTTCCTGTTTCAAAGCAATTTTGCTTAATATCCATGTGGGGTACACAAAAACCCTGCTCGGTATTCAGCATTACAATTAGAACTTGGAAGGCAGAGGGTTAAAGAGAACATCAGTTGAAAGATACAATTTTCCCCTTCAATAATTTCAGAAATGTGAAATATATTAAATTGATAATTTCATAATTTACAATTTAAATTTTCCATTCACTCCAAAGGTTTCGATATTTCTCAATCTTGGAGTCTGTAACCTAGTATAATTCTTACATTACGCTGGGATGTTGGTGCCACATAGAGGGAAACGAAACTTGCCTAAATACACGCAACCTGTGCATGTTCTTAACTCACCTTAAAAAGTCCTGAATGTGAGTGAGAAGCAACTGAATACTCTTCTCGTCAAGGGGTGTGTATGCCAACATACTACCCAATTTTACTGCAAAAATGTTTAGCAATTAAACTTTTTCAAGTAAAGAAAACCAAATATTTAAGTCAGTGAACTTTTGTACCTATACTACCTACCAAATAATCTTAAAAGATGAATTGCTCCGTATATCTTACTCATTGGAGTGTCTGGGTGAGTTTGTAAAATCTATGAACAAAGAAAGATTCTTGAGCCAAAGGATAATTTGTTAATAACAAATTCTTTATACATATATGAATATACACATCATCTCACCTCAGCATATTGAGGTCTTTCAAACTTGTAAAGTAGTTGAGTGCCCAACATGACATTAAAATATTCTTTAATTCCATTCGTTACTTCGATTAATGCACTTTCTCTGAAAAACAAAATAATAAATCAAGCATGTAAAAAGTGTCAGACATGCATTAAGTTTCCTTATGTATTAATCCAAGATATTTGTAAAAGCTCTTTTGCTTTCTGTTTACAATACTATTATAATGAACTGATAATTATTAAGCAAGAAAAATGGAAGATCTAAATAAAAAATGAACACACGTGAGAACCCTCATTAGTCAATACCATAGGTGAAACTGGAGGCTCCCCCACCTGTCCCATTATTATTATTTATTGAACTTTCACATCCATGTAAAATGTATTAATATTAAATGTTAAACAATTATTGAAACTGTTGAATTCCAATTTAATAATCAAATACAACACAAACGCTTGCAAAAAGAAATGCACAATGAAGAATAATTCCAGAGATCCCTTTCCATTTCATGAAAAAATTTTCCAATATTTCTTGCAAGTGCCACAACCACTTTGTGCAAGCAAGGACAGCGCAGTTCCGAAAGCTTCATGGGTTAATCATTTAGAACTGAGAGCATTGAATTGGGGATCAAGAAGGATTCGTGTGACTGAAAGCACTGTTTGGAAACACTAAGGAACAAGAAAACTAATTGATTTGTACAGTAACACATTTCTAAGAACACACATTTCACATTCAAAAGAATTCATGTTTCTAAAAATATTTGTGCATCTCAACGTTCAGAACAAGGGTTCTGTTTTAGCCTAATCTCTGCTTAGCTCACTAATGGTAGTCAGCTTTAAAACATAGTTTTCGAGATCACTCTGAAAATGGTCAGAAGCTTCTAGTTTCCTTTCTTCACATTTCTTCAGTTTCAGAAAACCAATAAATCACACATTCAGGCAGACACTAAAATCTAAAACAAATTCTGCACCTTGAAATAGTCATCAATCTTACAGTTAGTGCTCTGTGCCTCAGTAAGACTTGTTGATAAGCATACTTGTTAAATCCTAAGTACTGTACATACTTCTGATATGCAGAGGCTCCTTCCTATAAACGTTTGACTGTCATAATTCAGTCAGAAAACAACTGTAACCTGACAAAATAATTTTGAAGTATAATTTTCTCAAGATATATTAATAATTATAATATATTCTATTTAAAAAGTATCAAATTTGTTGGTAACTTTGAACTGAGGTAGATGATTGATACTTTTTATGTACATATATTCTCCATAATTCAATGTACAAAATTTACCCTCAAATATCAACAAGTTGTCCATTGTTTCTAATATTCAACTTCTCAAATACTTACTTGTTTGGAGTATTACTTTTACTGGAAATTTTGTGCTTTATGTAATTTTCAATAATCTGATCCACAGGCACTTTGGCGGGTAAGTTAACCAACTGAAATTTTATTAAAAACAAAATTTAAAAAAAAAGCAACATTAACATCAATCTGTAAATTGGAGGAAAAGTTTCATAAATATCTTCAAATTTAAGGATGAGCTATCTCTGCCCCTTTGTTGCACTTCGATTCTCCCATATGAATATCTGACCCTTCTTGTCACAAAAAGAAAAGTTAAAACTTTGCTATTTTTCAATACCTCAATAAAAATGTATGATGAATTTATTTTGATCAGCTGGGATATGGTTGTCCAATTGGTAGCTTCAATACCAAAAATTAAGTTGCATCGAAGCACCCAATTAGACAACCACATCCCAGCTGATCACTGTCAATTCGCTGTATGGTTTGATCAGGAAGTAAGTGGTCTACAAGTCAAAAAGAGTACTACAAAAAACACCAGAACATTCTTTTGCAGACAAACAAAGAACTTATTGCAATAAAAATATTAGGAACAAGTAAAACATTGAATACTTAGGGAGGCAAAGAGAAAAGAAAAGTTTAATTACAATAATCGGAGCAAATTTATTTTATGAATTAGTGACCAGTAAGCTTTCTTCTATTATAATTCTTTTCAAACATACTATTTTATTATTATTATTATTATTATTATTATTATTATTATTATTATTATTATTATTATTATTAATAATGATATATTAGTCACATAAATAAGCCATGTATAACAAATCAGGATATGTACATAATCATACAATGTACAAGTAAGATTATTTTATTTCTAGTATTCAAATAAAGAATAATTATATAATTCGTTAATTTTCCTTTCCTCACTGAGGATAGAACATTAATCTCAAAAATCACTGATTAAACATTTTCAACCATTTATGATACAGAAAAGTGTTTTTATTTAATGGTATAACATTGCCAATTTTAACAATTTTGGAAATGATTTTAGAGATATGAAACACTTTTTTTCATAAGGATCAATATTGCTTTTACCCATTCCTTAACTTGAATCAATAGTTGCTGAAAATCAAATTCAAACTGAACAGATCATTTTTTGAAAGCAAATTAACTTTTTCTTACACAAACAAGAGGCCATCAAAAATTTATCATGCATTTAACACCTCTTACATTATTTCTACATTATCAATTTGCTAGCAAAGTACAATTCAAAACTAACAAACATGCTCAAAGAGGGCTCAATAGCTTCTGCTAATTTAATAGGTCTCCAAACAGAGTTCAAATTGTTTTAGAAGTTATTGAAAATACTATTTGGCATTCCCAATTCTTTGTTTCCTTAAGAGTAAAATTAAAACAAATTAGAGATTAAATTAAAATTAATAATTTCTATACCTTCCTCTGGCGTGATATAAGATCCCAATCATCAACTAGCCATGGTTTTAATTCATCAGGAATTTTAACTTTCACTTCCACTTTTGTAAGAAACTGTTCTTCCTATGAAAAGGAAATTAAAAAGATAAACAACACTGAAACAACATGCCAAAATAACTTTCTGAACCATTATAAAACAAAAAGCTTACAGTTTCAACAGTAGGATCCAGTCGTCCTCTTTTCTTTCGTGGTACATCAGAAGATGAATCTTGAGATGAAGATGGGGTAGAAGACAAACCTTTGACTTTTGCAGATGTTGACTTTTCAGTTGAGGGTGTTGATGCTCTACTATCAGCATCTTTTCCACCTTCTGACTTACGAGCTTTTGTTGATTTCTTTGTCTTCCTGAAAGCAGAGCGTTTAATATGCATAATTGAACTCAAACAGAAGACTGTCTGAAACAACCATGACTAAACTTTAGTTGCCCCTAGAAACAAAAACAAACTTTTATATTAACTACTTACTGGGGATTTGCTTTATGGGCTCTCTGTAATTCTTTCTGTTTTTGAACATTTGCCTCATTATATTTTAAAACTCTGCTTTCAGGCACCCACTCATCCCAACTGTAAAAATATAATAGTACAATCTCAAAATTAGCAATCAAGATATTTTTAAAATATTTCATTCTGAAATAAAAGAATATCTTACTTTTTATTCCATCCTGCATAATGTATGTAATATCGGACTTGTTTGTCTTTTACCTCTGATTCAAGACATTTTGCTTCATAAATTAAAGGGCCATGAAAACAAAGCACTTTTTCCCCTAGAAGCATCAAAAGAACATTTGTGATGTAATGTTCACCAAATACAATCAATGGATACCAATAAATTATGAGAAATAAGTAGAGATCCACAAATTATAATAAATACGATTTTATTCTAATTAAATAATTTTAAATGCAAAAGGTATTATGAAAGAAATAACAGTTTTCTCGCCAATAAATGTTCTGCAACAAAAGCATTGCCAGTGATTTTCTCACTGTGTCTTTCTACACAAACAAAACTACATAAAAGAAATTTAAATCCACCTTACCTTCTTGAAATTTGTACTTCGGAGGCATCTCTTCAATAAAGGAAGTTTAAGGTCGTGTTTTACCCCAAGCCATCTAACCTCTAATCCGCTCCTCTCAGTCCTTGTTGCACATCGAATGGAATGTTAGAGAGCATTTGTAATTACATAAAATGCAACCACGAAATAAATAATATTTCTGGTATTTTCAGGCACACAAACACAAAGGCAAGAACACCTCTATGAAATGCAAGGTTTGTAGCGTTCAAGGCATGTGCACTGTGACTGAGGGCGATTATCTACCAAGTTTTACGTCTGGCTTCAAATACGGCCATAACCAAACAAAGGGCGAGATTCGCACGCGCTCCCTTGTCGCGAAGGCATCAGCGTAACCGTTCTAATATGCGTACGGAATAGCATTAGATATGTTTTGAAACGAAGGTACAATAAAACAGATTTTGTATTGTAGTTATAGATGATGAATCCCGGTTCACACTTAAAAACATATCATCATACCCTTGAAAAGATATTACTTCATTATTCATCAAAAATTATTACTTCAACAAAAGCAATTTTAATTTCGATGTCAAATAACTCGGGTATGCATTTGAGTAAATAATAATATTTTTTCATTTATCAAAAGTGTGTGAACCTGTGTTTGATAGATTATAATCTACTTAAAATTTAATTACTGAATGAAGTTATTATCAAAATAAATATAAAAAATTAAAAAAAGCTTAGTAGAGTAATAGTAGCTTCAAAATTCCTTTTGGAGGTAACAGTTATATAATCAAAAACACAATAGTTACAGATTTAAATATTTAAAAGTCTGCATATGCTCTGATAGTGAACAATTTGTTGTGCTTAGTATCCTTCAGTTTCCTCCTGGAAGGACAAAAATTAAATTACCTACTTATGAGAAAAAAGGACGAGAAATCACTAGATTATTTCACTGTGTTTGAGGCAGTTCTTGGACAATTTTGGAAGAAAATACTAAACAATAGCAAAATATTCAATCTATTATTTATTATTCAAACTTATCACACATCTTACATTCCCTGAAGGGGAGTAAAAAAAAAAGAATTCACCACATTATTAGCACTTAATACAGTCTGCATGTATAGAAACTTCGGGAGATACAAAGTAATTCGACAAACTCAAATGGATCATACATTTAAAGTCTACATTCCCAGAAAGTTACAGAAGTAGGCTCCCATAAATATGCTTTGCAGGCTTCTTTAAGAAGAATAAATAGGATTACACCAATGAGGTAATAATTGTACACTTCTTAATGTAAGCACACATCAGTTCAATTCGTACACATCAGTTCAATTAATTTGTAATTGAAATACAAATAACATAAGCATTACAAATTAAGAATACTATCCACAACACTAATTTCATAAACATTATAAATACTTTAAACAATTCAGAGATATGGACAAAAACACCTCTCAGGTGACAATTCAATAAAATAATTAAAAAATTTCAATATCACAAACAAACATCATCGTAGTCCATCAATGTAATTGATTTCTACAGTATCTACTTCAAAGCAAAAGTACATAGAATATGTTAATAACAACTCATAAGAAGACATTTTACAAGTCTTGTGTACATAAATGATTGTAATATCAAAGTGACATAACATTCAAAGTTATCATTACGAATGCTATTGTCAATAAATTATTCCCATAGACAAGGGGAATAAAAAATTATAGTAAAAATATTTGTTTTCATGTCTTCAGTTCATGCCACGAGAAGTAGGAATTAAATACATAATTAGCATTTCAAATGCACAACTCATGTTTTTCAAGACTAGGATTACAAGCCATATCATGCCATGAACTTTTCTAATTAATCTTCACATGAGAAATAATAAACTAATGCTACACAAAAATAAGATCTAAAAAATGACTTCCCAATAAGACATTTTCAAAATTTTGCCCTACATGAGAACAAATATTTATTGCACTTATTTCTATGTAACTATTAGGTAAAGAACACAGCACCATGAGCTAATAATATCACAACACAGCAAATACTGAAAAATACATTAACACTTTTCCTCACTGTGAAGAATTAAAAACCATCCCACAGAACTTACATTGTTCTTTGGAATGGAGAAATTGTAGAAGTATTAGTAATAATAATAGTAGTAGTGGTGGTGGTGGTATTAAATTATTAACACTGAAGGAGAAATGCGAGACTATCGAACAAGATAATCTATCAAAAGAAAAAGACGAGGAGAACAGTGAACTCATCTTCCAAAACAGAAGAAAGTACATTTCATTATTCTATAAATAAAGCAAAACACTTATTTTCCAATAAAATACTTAAAACTTTCAAATTATTTCTGGCAAGTTATTTATGTTTTGTAAAATATCAATTTTTTTAAGCAATAAAACAAAAAAGTAATTACTAATATTCAATTGTGATATTTCTGCTCATCCAAATCCAACTAAATCATTTCAGAGAACATTCTAATTTCCACCGTACACCAATACTATCTTGATATTAACATTAATGAAAGATTCAATAGTACCTATTAATAATAAAGGAGCTTGCAAAATATTACTAATAATAGGAAAATAATGTGAGGTACTCTTTCATATGATACCTGACAAACAAATGATTATATCCTGTTAGAAAATATTATACTATTCACCACACTTTCTGAAAGGAGCTAGCAAAATTTGTAACAAAAAGGTTTTTAAAATACCCAATGTCCATAAAACCAAAATTGAGGAATGTTATCAACAACTTTCACTTTGGATGTTGCCCTCTGTTATAGTGCTGATAATTAGGATTGTAATTCATGTAAGAATATCCTCTAATTGGCCGACCATGATAATTTTTGGGTTGATCTGGTTGTTCTGTGTTCCCTTTCAAAGAACTGAAGAAGGCAGACTTAGGAACAAATGGAGGAACTCTATCCCATAAATCACAAAGTTCTTCTCCAACACTTGGTTCAATTTCCTAATAGGAAAAATGAAAAATGTTAAAAATGTTAGAATAATCATTACATTCAACAATATAATTCAATGACTGCTTTGAATGAAGAACCGAGAATGATCTGTATCTACATAAATGAATATGGTGAAAATGTGAGTACATCAGTTCACAAAACATCAACAGAGAAATATAAGATCTAGTAATACAAGTGTTCACAAAAATTTCCATATTTACCCAAATATAAGTTGACTCTGTAAATATGAATAGGTCTCCTGAAAATTTAAATTTTTAACTAATTTTTACTATTTAGTCCAAATAAGATTCCAAATTGTCTTGATGAGAATGTTAAAACTTATGGACCAAGCTACCACAATTTTGTTTTTCCTTAAAATCATTGTAATCTTGGCTTTTGTCACCACCATCTTCATCTTCACGTTTATCATTGTTTCTTTTTGGACCTCCTCCCAAATTGTATCATCCTCTGACTTTTTAGGCTCCCCTAAATGTTTTGTGCATTGAATTTGTGTTTGTCTTTCATCTGACATTGCCTAAGGACATTCCCTTTTGAATAACCAATTTTCTTCATGGTGCCCTCTGATACAGAATATAGCCGAATTGAAATTCGCTTCATTTAATATTCACATCCAACTCCAATTCACAATATATATCCGCAATAAAATGAGCAAATTAAAGTATTTGTCTTTATATAGCAGTTAACTATATTCAGTGGGAAGAGAACTAATGAGCAACTAATGGGGAAACATGTGAGGAATATTTAAGTAGCACATTTTATAGTGGATGCGTGTTATGAACTAGAGTTTTATTCATATTAATGAAAGTCTATACCTGATAATGGGGCCATATTGTCTCAAAACATTGTAAATTCAGTTCTGCTAACAATTATTTAAATGTCTGTCTAAACTATTAGGTTGTAACAAAGTAAAAATAACAAGTAAAACAGAGACAGGCTTAAAAAACAACAAATAAACTGAATTAATTTCTCTATGCAACAGAAATAAGTTAAAGAGGTTAATTTGAAGAAAATACATTTTTTATTTATTTTGAATGAAAAAAATGTTTGGGTCCTGGGGTAAATTGCACCCTTCTGGACACTCCTGACTACAGAACTCTGAAAAAAAGTTTTAAATTCTTTGACTGTACACGAATGCAAGTAAAACACCTGTGTAGAAGTGAAATTCTATTTTCATGAAACCATAATTCCTTTGTTAAGGGTAGTTTTACACACAACTTGGAATATGGAGAAACACAATAATAGCACTAATAGAGTTAATCTCATTTTTACACAAATAAGATCTAGTTTGAACAGCTTTTAGTTTGTAATAAAACTGTTAGACAAATCTTCCAGAGGGTAAGATGTAGTTGGAAGTATAGTATAGATAAGTTGCAAAATAGATGACCCAAACATTTCCTAAATCAAAAGGACTATGGCAACGATGCCGTTTGTCACCTGCTCTCTTTAAAATGTACGTTAATGTGGTGTTACAGGTATGGAAAAGAAAATGTGCTGGAATGGGAATACCACTTGATGATAATACAACACTCCATGCCCTACAGTTCGCTGATGATCAGGTGCTGATGGCGCAAGAACAAGATGATATTGAATATACGACTAAGAAGATAAAAGAAGTTTATGAGAAATGGGGACTAAGCCTCAACCTAGAAAAAACAGTATACTGGACTCTAGGCAGTACACATGATGTATTGACTATGGAAACTGGAGGAATAATAACAACAACAGAGGACATAATATATATAGGTCAGTAAAGTTCCATATAGCACAAAACCAAATTTAATTTAAGATGGTATTCTTAAAAAATCATGATTGAAAGGCGATATTTACATACATTAAACAGTGAAACCAAAGACATTGGAATAGTGTACTAGACCCACGCACAGCACTAGTGGAGCGTTTAAATTGAATCGTTTGCTGGCAGCCATGTTGGGGGCAATCTTGTGGGCATTGAGCCGGATTGCGGTGATATTTCATTTTCATTTGTATGTTGTTGTTGTTGTTGTTGTTGTTGTTGTTGTTTTTTGCACAAGAGGAAGATTCTGAACGGTAAGAGGTAAAATGAAGAATGAAGTATGAAATGAAAAAATAAAGTAGAGTGTGGTTTACACATATACAAATCGTGAGCCAAAGTCTGCGCACTGTAATTTTTACAAGTACATCATTTAACTATTTGATGTAACCTACTGAATGTGCTGGCTACTTTTACTAAGTAATTTGGTGGTCATGAATAAAATAAAATCAATGAATTTTAATATCACTTGAACTAAAGTTAGTTTAACTTTGTAAATTACTACTTTCTTTGGGGAGACCTTGCTGTTTTTCTAAAGTAGGTAAAGAAGTATTTATATTCTCAAAATTCAAACTTAATACAGGAATATTGAGATTTCGGTGTAGAAGTTGGTGGGAAGAATGGGTATATACTAATACCGATTTACATCATTATTTACTCCAGGTATCTGCATTCTTCATACCAAACTTGGAAAGATATTGAAAGCGTATCAAAAACAACTTATAGTTTTTTATTTAGAGTAGAATTCTAAAAATTTAGCATAACATGATGTTCACTTTTACTGAAAAAGATTCAGAATTAGTGAAGATAAACAATTTTTTAACTGAGTGTGGATTAGGGGGTTACACTTTAGAAATAAATTACAAAAGTTTCTGAAATAAATGTCCCGACATGTACAATATGATGTTTTGTGAGGGAAAATTGCACCAATCTATCAAAATAGCATATTTTCAAGAAACTATCTTCAATGGCTTTAATACAATATGAACTTATCACAGACTAGACAACCTCATGGAGTACCTACAAATCCATTTTTAGAGTAATATATTTACTAATAGAAACTATTACGCATATTTTTCTTTCAAATGTGCTATTACAAGTACCCAAACAATGTTAGCGATGCGCTTTAAACAACAGTGGTTTTCAAAGCTTTATAAAATTGTACGTAAAGATGTTTATCATACATATTATATAGCTATATAAAAGCTGATGTTTGAATGTTAGTTTTGTCTATGGGTAATTCCATGCGAACTCAGCACGACATGACACTGGACCATCTCAGATTTTTAAAAACTATTATTACTTTTTTTAAATTTGTTGTGGAGAATTGATATCTAAAGTTTCAGCCCTCTACGATAATTATTTTCTGTTTTACAAGTGCTATATTTTTTTAATGGATAAGGTGTGATTTTGAAAGAAAAGTAAGTGAAAAATCGTTGTGTGACATTTTTAAGCACAAAATTTTATTCCATACTAATTAAATTGGCGAATTTGCGAAAAAAGTATAAAAGTCATGTGATTTTTCAAATTTATTTTCAATGCTATTTCTTAAACTGTTTGAAAATTGTGATTTGAATTTAAATGAACAAAATGGCTACCGCTAGTCCCCTTGCGCAGAATGGAGATCGATATCGAACATATTGAAGGCGCAAGGGCGACTAGCGGTAGCCATTGTAGTAATGGTAATGGTAATTAGTATGGAATAAAATTTTGTGTTTAAAAATGTCACACAACGATTTTTCACTTACTTTTCTTTCAAAATCACACCTTATCCAGTAAAAAAATATAGCACTTGTAAAACAGAAAATAATTATCGTAGAGGGCTGAAACTTTGGATATCAATTCTCCACAACAAATTTAAAAAAAGTAATAATAGTTTTTAAAAATCTGAGGTGGTCGGGTGTCAAGTCGTGCTGAGTTCGCATGGAATTACCCCTATTTTACTTTAAACAATGAGTACATATTTTGATACATCATTCATACAACATATTCAGATGTACGGAAATGCGGAAAAGTTTTTAAAATTTCAAAGTATTTGAATTAGATGTAAATTTGCCCCCATCGTGACTGCCAGCGCAAGCTTCAATTTGCAACGGGGAAGGACGGCCATTACTACATGATTGTGGGGTCTTGAATGAAATTATGTTTATGTGCTAACCACACATATCCCTTAACCCATGTCCGCAAGGCCAGGACGCTGCTGGTATGCCTCAGATCGTAAAGCGCTGCTGTACCAAAGTACACACATACAGTGAATTGTGTATAATGCGGAAATCTGTCTATTGTGAACATAAAGTATGATCCTGCCGAATGTAAATTAAACAGTTTTACATTGCATAATGCGAAATCTTGCATAATATGGAAAACAATACTGGTTCCTTGAGATTTCACATTGGGCAAGTTTTACTGTAGGATGCTTTTGCTCAAAGAAATCCTTATAAAGCATTCAATAAGATCAGCCAAATATCCTAGCAACATTTGAAACACAAAAAAGTGAATGATCAAATATTCAAATAAGTTATTTAGAATTGCAAAAACAACGTTAACAAATTTCTCCAATAAAGTGGCAATTGTATGATTTAGGAAATATATCAGCATTTCCCTGCTTGAAAAATGAAGAAAAGTTAAAGGCTTGATTTGCCTAATTACTTTCCTTCCATTTGCTTACATTAATATTCCTTCACTGATTGTGACCACACTTATTGCAATTATGGAAATTAAAGATAATCAAAACTAGCGGAACCTGGCAGACGCTATTCTGCCCTTCGTCTCCCTTTCTCTCTCTTCGCCTCTCCTCTCCCCCTAGCAAAAACATAATAAAATGTTCAAAAAGATCTCATCCTATAAAATACTGTGTGAGAAATGTTCTTTGGGGCCTTTGGCTTCAACATTTTAGTTTCTAATGCCACAGAATGCTTTGTTTAGGAATTATTTAATGATATAGATTCAAAAAATTTGGTTGCATATGTTGCAGGTTGCATTTGTCATGAATATTTAGTTTTGTTCCACAGCACAAATTTTCCAATATTTTACTAGTTATTCTGCTATTTGGTGTGGAGATGAATCCAACAAATCAGAGATAATTAAAATTAATCCAGCAGTTCTTTAGTTATAAATGCTGTAACTAATCTGACTTTGTTTTATATAAATAGATGTCCAGATCCTATTAGCTTTTTGCAGAAAGGCTTCATTCAACACACTACGAAAAACTTAGCATTATACCTCATATGATGTATTGGAGGCACATTTATGGAAGCACATATGAAATATAATTTTATAAAACAATTTTTAAAATGAGATATTTTTAGTAGACATTTTGTGTTGTTCAATGAATATAGGAATGATGTTTAAATGTTTTACAGAGAAAATTAAGAAATTCCTTTAATACCCGATGATAATAATAATTCACAGAATTCACTTCTAGGATTGCTTTTAAATTATGTTTTGTCATGAAATTTTCTGGGAAACAGTTCTTAGAATCCCTTACACATTTCCCTGTCTTTATATTACGTCACCTGGGTTCAATGCAAACATGGATTTTAAAGGAAAACAATCTATTTGTCTCTCACAACAGAGCTCAAATAATTTCCAAAACATTCAGTATCAAATATGGTCAACATTACATTTCTCAGAAAAATATTCTGATAGAAAAAATGTCATCGTTAGAAGAAATGTCATTGACCAATATTTACATAAAAATATAGAAACAATTACCTGACCATCACGGCTTGTCTGAACTCTTCGATTTTCATTGAAAGGATTTAATAAATGTCGAGTAGCTTGAAACGGAATGTTAGCCCTTTTCAACCACTCAATGGGCAGTGGAGCACTCATATTTGGTCCTCCTAAGTCTGAACAACTTTCTGCACTATCAGCTTTCATGTCTGGTTTATCACCAGCAAGACGAGCATAACCTTGAAAATGTCCACTTCCTTGGACACTAAATATAAGCATCACTCGCTTTGCTTCCTAAAACAAAAAAGGGGTTGTTTTTTCTGTTAGTGCTGATTTCAAGTATTAATTGAACAATATATAAGACTACTATCGGGCCAAAGAAGGTCAAATAAAGATCAAACAAAAAGTACCTTTAATACACGAACAAGTTTACGCTCTGTACCAGGAGTAAAGGCCCAGGCTCCTTTATTTAAAGATGCTTCTACAGTCTTCATGCTTCCTGCTTTTATTATAAAATAACGTGTGTCACCGACAGCTGCTGTTGAGTTGGTAGCAGTAGGATTATCACCTGCACTACTCTGCGATGGTGTTGGTGATGGAGTATCACTCACATTGCCACTTCCAAATGACTTCAAGCTCCCAGAATCTGAACGTTCACCTACAATAATTCATCCACAATAGTTACAACAAATCTTCTGATCTTATAACATAATCTAACTTACTATCATAATAACATAATCTGGCATTTTTAATTTCAAAAACACACACACACATACACTTTTATTGTTCCAACACTTAAAATTCATTCCAAATATGACAATAGTTAAGAAGAAATATTCAAGAATATTTTTCTAACAATTTTAAGATAATTAGAATGAAAAAAAAGCAAAGAAAATATGGTATCAATATGAGGACCAATCAATTTGAAAATGCTCTCTATATCTCTTCTATATATATCTATATCACTTCTACATATATCTATATCTCTTCTACTTATTTTAGATTGTTTAAATCCCTGCTTATTTAGCACATGAGTTTGCAATGTTTAGTAATAATTGAGTAAATACCCTGAAACTGCCGAAAACAAAAATTTACTGCAGTACAATGTTTTAAAAATATCATGTGTTTGAGTGGAATCACAGGGAAAATAAACGGAACATTTTGAAGAGCAATTTAATTCTTTCTTCAAATTTTCCAATGTTGGTAATGATAACGAAACTGTGATAAAAAAAAATCCATTAAAGGAATGTTAATGACTGTTATATAACTATTAGTAGTTTTATATGATCTTTTTAAAAGGTTCAGTACAAGCAATCATTCTATTTATTTCATTTTATGATGTATCCATCTTGTGAAATCTTTTCCAAAAACTACATCCGGGTCAAGGAGTGTAAAATTGGTTAATATGTCTTTTTCATTGAAAATTTTCTCACATTAAAACACAAGCATGAGAATAGGTTGATTTCTCCTGACCCAGTTGGCCAGGTGAAGAGTCAATACGTTAAATCTGTCAATTGCCTGCCTGAGATGGTACCATGGGATACCTCAGCAGTTCCCCTCAACCAAGAAAAGAAAGATGAAGATGGGCTTATGGGCTACTTCCAAAAGTCGATGATGGAGTATGGCACGGGGTAGAAGGGAGACAAGTCATTGTTTTGAGAACGCATGTACAAAGGAGGCTTAAAAGATGTCAGTGAGGGCAGGGTACTATAGCGTTCACTAGGCTGAAAAGTCCTGATTCAAAAATGTGTTATTGATTGAAATGATAATTATTCATTTTAATTTTCATTCTTGATTGTTGAAAAAAATATTTCTGTAAAATGTACCTTATAAGTGAAGTATTAATTTTTTATTGATATTATTTAAAAACATGTCAATTTACAATATTCAGAAAAAAATTAGGCACTCAGAGAAGAAAAAAAAAAGTTCTTCTAAGTGAAACAACTAATGACTGCTGGTCATTTGCAGCAGCTACAAATTTCAAACGTGTTTGAAATTCAAATTGTCACTCCTAGCTACATGTAGACTTAGTGTTTCTAGACATTCTCGACATACTAATTTCTTTTCAGTTTTAATTTCTCCCACTTACTTCTGATGCTCACTTAGGACAAAACTATATACAGTACCTGAATCTCTATATGCTAACTAAAATTTACATTCTACAACTTGATCAAAATAACTCACTTTCAGATAAAACTTACCTTGTTCAGACATCTTGGAAGAGAATTCTAGTTTACGTTGAGGCCTAAAACGATTCTCATTGTTGCCACCCATGTAAAATTCATCAGATCCATCAGATGGAGGCCTACAACCTAAACAAAAACGTTATGTGTTCAGGATAACAACATTGAAATTTCACTAAAAGAAGTTCAGTTTAATACATTCAATCCTATTTAAAAAAAGTCAAAAATGGATTAGTTCACGGGATGTGGTGGGAGTATAAACAATTAGTTTGCTGACATTTCCAAATCTTTTAATTCATCATCAGGGCTAATGTACAAAAAACAACAAGGCATGAAGACATCAATATACAAACACAATACATAATAATTCGATATTATAATTCTACTACAATTCAGTTGTAGGATCAAAACCTCATGTTACAGCCACTCAACCATGTGTATCCGGTCAGGCAAGTGTTTAATTAAATGAGACAACTCAAAACTTTTTCAACAAAACAATATTAATTAATTGTTTATACTCGGACCAAATCCCATGAACTTCAGCCCTCATTACATAATGATCACGAATTCTACAATGGGTAAAAAAATTTACTAATGAAATTAATACTGATTAGAAGTACAAATTAGGTCATGAGTTGGTCTTAAGATACACTTCATCATAATATTTTATCAAATTAAAATTAAGTGTAGATGTAAGAATACTGTTTTGTGGTACCTGGTGGATATGAATCGACTGACATCGGTCTAGGACGCTGTCCAATTCCTACGGGTTGTTGGAGGCCAAGACTTTGTTCTTCTGCAGTCAAAACACTAATTACTGTTTTCACCACATGTTCATCAACCTACAATAAGATTAATTTTCAGCACTTTTAGAGGGATTGCCTGGAAACTTTTCATAACGCCTACTTTTGTAGAATATTTTACATTTTAATGTGTTTGGTATTTATTTGTCAGCAAATCTTCAAGTTTAAAATTGCCCGATTTTGGACCTTAAAATAAACCCTTTTTATCAAAATTGAAGAACTTTCAGAACCTTTAAGGATAAAACAATTAAGAACAGAATGTTACTGCTGTTCACATCTTTAGAAATGATAAATATGAAAATATTATTAGTGGTTATTAATATGATTGTATTATCAAGGAAACCATTGCAAATAAGTTTCAAGATGGAGTCACATTTGGTCTTTTACACTGCAAAAAATAACACTAAGACAAAATTTGGTGTCCCAAAATTTATTAATTAGCAAACGTAATTGTTATTTGAATTGCATTTGCAAATATAATTTTTGTACCTGAGACCAAGGTTTCGCAGGAGCTCTCATACGACGCAAAAACAATGAATGCCACTTTTGACGCAACTGCAGAGCCAAATGAGCAGCTTCAGCATCCACCCGAAACACCACCCAGTCATCCAATTTCAATGTTGTTGTCTGTCCATCAGGACGATCCTCTACCTCACTATCACTATCTGCTTCTAACGCTCCTTCACCTCGATACACTGAAAATGAAATTCATTAGATGATTTAATTAAAAAACAATTGTGAACTTTTGCTTGGCATCAAAATTATTAACTAGCTTCATTGAACCAGAAAGTTAACATGATAAGAGAAATTTGAAGAAAGGAAGCATAATGAACAATAGTATCCCATTTGACACAAAGGATATGAATATTCTATCAACAGTTACTGTAAGTTTGAGTGAAAATCAGATGTGTCACTTTAAGCCAACTCACCCTTCAATAAAAAAAATTGAAGAAAAAAAAAATTACTTATTACTAGGCCAATAGTATTTGGCAAATATAATAGAGGTATGCAGAAAACAAGCATTAGAGATGAATGTGAAGGTTGGGTTAGAATTTGTAACAAAAAGTAGTATTGGTCCATTTTATGGATGACAGACTTACATGTCCATAATGGAATATAAGAGTTAAAGCTGGAATCAAGCAACCACAGCTACAATCCAGATGAGAGCAGTGGATCTCAAAATTTTCAGAATCTTACTTTTAATTAGAAGCGGATCACACTTCCTGATCAGAGTCAGGAAGTAAAATCTCACGAGATAGAACATGATGGAATTCAACATCAGATGTAAAGACCCACAAGAAATAGCTGATATATTCAATGAACACTTTTCACAAATTAGTAATAAGTTAATCTCTCAACACTCTCTAAACAATAAAAACACACCAAACAAACACTAATATTACATAAATTGTAAAATTCCATATTCTTATATGAAACCACCCCCTCTGAATTTTTAAAATTATGTGGGACAATGGAGAATAATTCTCAGCAGCATGGACAACATTCCAGCTTTTCTTATAAACACAGTGCTCCATGTATAGTGCAACCACTTTCTCACATCTGCAATTACTCTCTAAAATCAGGCATATTCCCAGATATATTCAAAACAGTAAAAATTAAACCATTGTTTAAAAAGGCAATAGTTATGATCCAATGAACTACAGACCTATCTCCCTGTTATCAGGATTTTCAAAAATTCTGGAAAGGCTTTCAATGACAGACTCAAACAGTTTCTCAATGCAAATAATGTCCTTACAAATGCACAACATGGCTTCAGAGTAATAGATCCACAGACACAGCCATCTTCTCCTTTTAAATGACATACTTGTAGCACTAAATCAGAAGGAAATTCCCATTGGCCTTTTCTTAGATTTGTCAAAAGCCTTTGACATCATTGACCATCATATACTTTAAGAAAACTAGAAATGCTAGGGATTTGAGGCACATTGCAGCCAATGGATCAAATCATATTTATCCAAACCATAGCAAATAGTTGCCTCCAACACTCTAAAGAAAACAAAATCTCCTCATACTACTCCTGTCCACAAATAATAAATTGTGGAGTCCCGCAAGGATCCATTCTTGGGCCAATACTATTTCTTATAAACATTAAATGACACCCTTTTGCTTTCAGAACAACAAATAATTTTGTGTGCAGATGATACAAACATCATCATCAAAGCAAAAACACAACAATCATTAGAAAAAGAAACTCACAAAACTTTCAAGCACTAGTAAAATGGTTTCAAGGCAACCAAACTCTCATCAAACACCAGCAAGACAGTCTCTCTAAATTTCATGAATCTTCCGATCTAAAGAAAACTCTCACAGCATTTGCTCATGAACAATAACCCTGTAACGATATCTCATGAAACTATCTTCCTCGGACTAAAAATTCAAGAACAACTTAAAATGGAACACTCACATCTCAATCTCAACCAAGAAGCTCAGCAAATCTTACTATGCCCTATACACCCTCAGGTCAAGCTCCAACATTGAGACACTTCGAACAATGTATTTGCAAATGTGTACTCACACCTAAAATATGGAATAATATTCTGGGGAAATGCCCCTGAAAGCACTCGCACATTTATTATCCAAAAAAGAATATTGCGAACAATGACCAGCACACCCATAAGCTGAAGTCTTGCAAAACCCTTGTTTAATAAACTAAGGATTCTTCAACTACCATGCATGAACATATTGAAATAGTGGTCTTCACAAAGAAAAATTCTCATGGAAAACAAAGACACTTTTAACTTTAAATTCTGATGGGACACTACAAACACCCGTCAAAGGATAACCTACACATTCCCCACTCTGAAACACACTTTATCAAAAAAGTACCCTAATAGAGGCATTACACTTTACAAACAAAATAGGCAATGATATCAAAGACATAAACACAATTCATACATTAAAAGTAAATTGAAAGCTTTCCTGCTTAACAACATGTTCTACAGTGTAAAGGAATTTTCAAATTACAACATTTTCCTTAAAAAATATAAATAAATAAGAATTTCTTATTCCATCAGACTTTCTGTTTCAAGTTGCGGCAAAGAAAAAAAAACTGCATATCGCATCCTGTGAAATAGAAGGAGAATTGAAGAAGAAGAAAAATGGTCAAAACTTGCCTCCTCACCATTTCAAGTTATAAATATAGAATGTACTACTATTGTTAAA
>BOPP01000087.1:223805-243298 GCA_017312745.1 Gryllus bimaculatus | reverse complement strand
TAATAATAATAATAATTAATAATAATAATAATTAATATAATAAATTACAACAACAACAACAACAATAATATTTTATTGAGTCACATATACAATTACAAATCGTGAATGACGAAGTCAATATGATTGCCTTGGGTGGCAGAGAGTGCAATATACATTTACCTGTTTCGCGAGCAAAACAGGGGGCCATCTCAAGATTTGCTCAAAGGACCAGGGAAAACCTGAACGAAAACCTCGATCGAGATGGGGTCATTGGCCTAGAAATTTACAATACTTGTTCCAGTTTAGATTAAGATATTATATCAAATTTAACAATAGTAGTAAACATTCTATATTTATAACTTGAAATTGGTGAGCGAGGCAAGTTTGCCATTTTTCTTCTTCTTCAATTCTCCTTCTATTTCACAGGATGCGATATGCAGTTTTTTTTCTTTGCCGCAACTTGAAACAGAAGTCTGATGGAATAAGAATTCTTATTTATTTATCTTTTTTAAGGAAAATGTTGTAATTTGAAAATTCCTTTCACTGTAGAACATGTTGTTAAGCAGGAAAGCTTTTCAATTTACTTTTAAATGTATGAATTGTGTTATGTCTTTGTATCATTGCCTATTTTGTTTGTAAAGTGTAATGCCCTCTATTAGGGTACTTTTTTGATAAAGTGTAGTTTCAGAGTGGGGAATGTGTAGGTTATCCTTTGACGGTGTTGTAGTGTCCCATCAGAATTTAAAGTTAAAAGTGTCTTTGTTTTCCATGCAGAATTTTTCTTTGTGAAGACCACTATTTCAATATGTTCATGCATGGTAGTTGAAGAATCCTTAGTTTATTAAACAAGGGTTTTGCAAGACTTCAGCTTATGGGTGCTGGTCATTGTTCGCAATATTCTTTTTTGGATAATAAATGTGCGAGTGCTTTCAGGGGCATTTCCCCAGAATATTATTCCATATTTTAGGTGTGAGTACACATTTGCAAAATACATTGTTCGAAGTGTCTCAATGTTGGAGCTTGACCTGAGGGTGTATAGGGCATAGTAAGATTTGTGAGCTTCTTGGTTGAGATTGAGATGTGAGTGTTCCATTTTAAGTTGTTCTTGAATTTTTAGTCCGAGGAAGATAGTTTCATGAGATATCGTTACAGGGTTATTGTTCATGAGCAAATGCTGTGAGAGTTTTCTTTAGATCGAAGATTCATGAAATTTAGAGAGACTGTCTTGCTGGTGTTTATGATGAGTTTTGGTTGCCTTGAAACCATTTTACTAGTGCTTGCAAAGTTTTGGTGAGTTTCTTTTTCTATGATTGTTGTGTTTTTGCTTTGATGATGATGTTTGTATCATCTGCACACAAAATTATTTGTTGTTCTGAAAGCCAAAGGGATGTCATTTAATGTTTATAAGAAATGTATTGGCCCAAGAATGGATCCTTGCGGGACTCCACAATTTATTTTTGTGGACAGGAGTAGTATGAGGAGATTTTGTTTTCTTTAGAGTGTTGAGGGCAACTATTTGGCTATGGTTTGGATAAATATGATTTGATCCATTGGCTGCAATGCCTCAAATCCCTAGCATTTCTAGTTTCTTAAAGTATATGATGGTCAATGATGTCAAAGGCTTTTGACAAATCTAAGAAAAGGCCAATGGGAATTTCCTTCTGATTTAGTGCTACAAGTATGTCATTTAAAAAGGAGAAGATGGCTGTGTCTGTGGATCTATTACTCTGAAGCACTGTTGTGCATTTGTAAGGACATTATTTGCATTGAGAAACTGTTTGAGTCTGTCATTGAAAAGCCTTTCCAGAATTTTTGAAAATCCTGATAACAGGGAGATAGGTCTGTAGTTCATTGGATCATAACTTTGCCTTTTTAAACAATGGTTTAATTTTTACTTTTTTGAATATATCTGGGAATATGCCTGATTTTAGAGAGTAATTGCAGATGTGAGAAAGTGGTTGCACTATACATGGAGCACTGTGTTTATAAAGAAAGCTGGAATGTTGTCCATGCTGCTGAAGAATTATTCTCCATTGTCCCAATAATTTTAAAAATTCAGAGGGGGTGGTTTCATATAAGAATATGGAATTTTACAATTTATGTAATATTAGGTTTTGTTTGGTGTGTTTTTATTGTTTAGAGAGTGTTGAGAGATTAACTTTTACTAATTTGGAAAAGTGTTCATTGAAGTATATCAGCTATTTCTGTGGGTCTTACATCTGATGTTGAATTCCATCATGTTCTATCTCGTGAGATTTTACTTCCTGACTCTGATCAGGAAGTGTGATCCGCTTCTAATTAAAAGTAAGATTCTGAAAATTTTGAGATCCACTGCTCTCATCTGGATTGTGCTGTGGTTGCTTGATTCCAGCTTAACTCTTATATTCCATTATGGACATGTAAGTCTGTCATCCATAAAATGGACCAATACTACTTTTTGTTAGCAATTCTAACCCCACCTTTCACATTCATCTCTAATGCTTGTTTTTCCTGATACCTCTATTATATTTGCCAAATACTATTGGCCTAGTAATAAGTAATTTTTTTTTTCTTCATTTTTTTTATTGAAGGGTGAGTTGGCTTAAAGTGACACATCTGATTTTCACTCAAACTTACAGTAACTGTTGATAGAATATTCATATCCTTTGTGTCAAATGGGATACTATTGTTCATTATGCTTCCTTTCTTCAAATTTCTCTTATCATGTTAACTTTCTGGTTCAATGAAGCTAGTTATAATTTTGATGCCAAGCAAAAGTTTCACAATTGTTTTTTAATTAAATCATCTAATGAATTTCATTTTCAGTGTATCGAGGTGAAGGAGCGTTAGAAGCAGATAGTGATAGTGAGGTAAGAGCATCGTCCCTGTGGACAGACAACAACATTGAAATTGGATGACTGGGTGGTGTTTCGGGTGGATGCTGAAGCTGCTCATTTGGCTCTGCAGTTGCGTCAAAAGTGGCATTCATTGTTTTTTGCGTCGTATGAGAGCTCCTGCGAACACCTTGGTCTCAGGTACAAATTATTTGCAAATGCAATTCAATAAACAATTACGTTTTGCTATTAATAAATTTTGGGACACCAAATTTTGTCTTAGTGTTATTTTTTGCAGTGTAAAAGACCAAATGTGATCCATCTTGTAACTTATTTGCGCAATGGTTTCCTTGATAATACAATCATATTAATCCACTAATAATATTTTCATATTTATCATTTCTAAAGATGTGAACAGCAGTAACATTCTGTTTTAATTGTTTTATCCTTAAAGGTTCTGAAAGTTCTTCAATTTTGATAAAAAGGTTTATTTTAAGGTCGCAAAATCGGGCAATTTTAAACTTGAAGATTTGCTGACAAATAAATACCAAACACATTAAAATGTAAAATATTCTACAAAAGTAGTGTGTATTGAAAAGTTTCCAGGCGATCCCTCTAAAAGTGCTGAAAATTAATCTTATTGTAGGTTGATGAACATGTGGTGAAAACAAGTAATTAGTGGTTTTGACTGCAGAAGAACAAAGTCTTGCTCCAACAACCCGTAGGAATTGGACAGCGTCCTAGACGATGTCAGTCGATTCATATCCACCAGGTACCACAAAACAGTATTCTTACTCTACACTTAATTTTAATTTGATAAATATTATGATGAAGTGTATCTTAAGACAACTCATGACCTAATTTGTACTTCTAATCAGTATTAATTTCCATTAGTAAATTTTTTTACCCATTGTAGAATTCGTGATCATTATGTAATGAGGGCTGAAGTTCATGGGATTTGGTCCGAGTATAAACAATTAATTATATTGTTTTTGTTGAAAAAGTTTTGAGTTGTCTCATTTAATTAAACACTTGCCTGACCGATACACATGTTGAGTGGCTGTAACATGAGCTTTTCATCCTACAACTGAATTGTAGTAGAATTATAATATCGAATTATTATGTATTGTGTTTGTATATTGATGTCTTCATGCCTTGTTGTTTTTTGTACATTAGCCCCTGATGATGAATTAAAAGATTTGAAATGTCAGCAAACTAATTGTTTATACTCCACCACATCTCGTGAACTAATCCATTTTTGAACTTTTTTTAAATAGGATTGAATGTATTAACCTGAAACTTCTTTTTAGTGAAATTTTCAATGTTGTTATCCTGAACACATAAGTTTTTGTTAGGTTGTAGCCTCCATCTGATGGATCTGATGAATTTACATGGTTGGCAACAATGAGAATCGTTTTAGGCCTCAACGTAAACTAGAATTTCTCTTCCAAGATGTCTGACCAAGGTAAGTTTTATCTGAAAGTGAGTTAATTTTGATCAAGTTGTAGAATGTAAATTTTAGTTAGCATATAGAGATTCAGGTACGTATATAGTTTTGTCCTAAGTGAGCATCAGATAAAGTGGAGAAATTAAAACTGAAAGAAATTAGTATGTCGAGAATGTCTAGAAACACTAAGTCTACATGTAGCTAGGAGTGACAATTTGAATTTCAAACACGTTTGAAATTTGTAGCTGCTGCAAATGACCAGCAGTCATTAGTTGTTTTCACTTAGAAGAACTTTTTTTTTTCTTCTCTGAGTGCCTAATTTTTTTCTGAATATTGTAAAATTGACATGTTTTTAATATTTCAATAAAAAATTAATACTTCACTTATAAGGTACATTTTACAGAAATATTTTTTTCAACAATCAAGAATGAAAATTAAAATGAATAATTATCATTTCAATCAATAACACATTTTGAATCAGGACTTTCAGCCTAGTGAACGCTATAGTACCCTGCCCTCACTGACATCTTTTAAGCCTCCTTTGTACATGCGTTCTCAAAACAATGACTTGTCTCCCTCTACCCCGTGCCATACTCCATCTCATCGACTTTTGGAAGTAAGCCCATAAGCCCATCTCTTCATTTTTTTTCTTGGTTGAGGGGAACTGCTGAGGTATTCCATGGTACCATCTCAGGCAGGCAATTGACAGATTTAACGTATTGACTCTTCACCTGGCCAATTGGGTCGGAGAAATCAACCTATTCTCATGCTTGTGTTTTTTATGTGAGAAAAATTTTCAATGAAAAAGACATATTAACAATTTTTACACTCCTTGACCGCGGATGTAGTTTTTTGGAAAAGATTTCACAAGATGGATACATCAATAAAATGAAATAAATAGAATGATTGCTTGTACTGAAACCTTTTTAAAAAGATCATTAAAACTCCTAAATAGTTATATAACAGTCATTAACATTCCTTTAATGGATTTTTTTTTATCACAGTTTCGTTAATCATTACAACATTGGAAAATTTGAAGAAAGAATTAAATTGCTCGTTCAAAATGTTCCGTTTATTTTCCCTGTGATTCCAGCTCAAACACATGATATTTTTTAAAACATTGTACTGCAGTAATTTTTGTTTTCGGCAGTTTTCAGGGTATTTAACTCAATTATTACTAAACATTGCAAACTCATGTGCTAATAAGCAGGGATTTAAACAATCTAAAATAAGTAGAAGAGAATATAGATATATGTAGAAGTGATATAGATATATATAGAAGAGATATAGAGAGCATTTTTCAAATGATTGGTCTCATATTGATAGCATATTTTCTTTGCTTTTTTTTCATTCTAATTATCTTAAAATTGTTAGAAAAATATTCTTGAATATTTCTTCTTAACTATTGTCATATTTGGAATGAATTTTAAGTGTTGGAACATAAAAAGTGTATGTGTGTGTGGTGTTTTGAAATTAAAAATGCCAGATTATGTTATTATGATTAAGAAGTTAGATTATGTTATAAGATCAGAAGATTTTGTTGTAACTATTGTGGATGAATTATTGTAGGTGAACGTTCAGATTCTGGAGCTTGAAGTCATTTGGAAGTGGCAATGTGAGTGATACTCCATCACCAACACCATCGCAGAGTAGTGCAGGTGATAAATCCATATTATTATTATTATTATTATTATTATTATTATTATTATTATTATTATTATTATTAGTTTGTACAATGCAAACAAAAAGGTCATTTAGGACTGTGGATGGACTGTTTGCATTCATTTATAAGCTTACTAAAGAAATAACATGGAGATATATTTAGAGCAACAATAAACTAACGAGTGCATTATATTAAAAGGATTTGGCAGTTTTTAGTATTTTGAATTATGTTCCAACATTTACATATTTTGTAATTAGCATTTAAACAAATTATACATCCTTAAATCAATATTTTTGGGGATTATTTTAATTTTTTACAATTTTATATTTTCTCACATTTTTAACTTTTCGTAGTATCCAAATGTCCTTGTGTTACCGCATGATAATGATCAGTTCTGATAACAGGATTGTCTCCACAAGTTTGAAGCATGTCATAAACTTTAAAAAATATTTCTGATAACAGCAATATTTGATTTATCTCAAAACCTCTTTCACAAACTCTTATAAATATTTCTGAAGCATTGTAAATCAAGAATGGAGTCTACATGCAGTGGAGGTCATTTTTTTTGTATGAAATACTTAATTAAATTATTTAATTTAAATTAAACAAAATACAAACAATTTTGTTTCAAATAGTTGCTTAATAATCCAAGATTTACAACAGCAGTAAGTTTTGTTACAATTGTTGTGTTTTCCCCATTTTTTGCTTATCTTATTTTTGCAAAGGAATTTATGAATTTCTTGACATTTATCTTCTTCTGTTTGCAGAACTATGAGCATTTTTTCATTAACTGAATTCAAATTCATTTTTCATTTGAACTTTAGGTTTTAAGAAAAAATACCTTCAGCTTCTGACACTGCATCTAGTGGCATTCTTGCTGGACCTGCAAATAAGGCAACTGTGATGGGAGTTACTAGTGTACAGCAACGAGCATGACAGTATCGTCCAGACCGACTCATCTCTTCATAAAGAAGCCAGTCTGATGGTAAATTCTCAACACAAGCTGTATGAGAAGCAGCCATTGAAGTACGCGGAGTTTTGGGGCAATCCCTCAAGATGGATGAAGGATGAAAAACCACTTTGAATTCCTTCCTGAAGAGAGAAAATGCAAATAAATTAAAATTACTCAAGTTATAACTAAAAGTACATTGAAAAATAAATTTCATATAAAGACATGAAACATTATTTAGTGGTCATTAATTATAACTTCAATAAAAAACATGTATTTTTTCTCTCTTTATTTTAAGTTTGGTGAATCGAACACTTTTGTTTTCAAGAAAATTCCTTCTTTGCTTCTTCCTAGTTCATGATTAAAATATTCTGCACTGTGCCTAGCTATTGGAAAGCTGCATCCTCTAGGCTCACTCTTGCCTTTACTGTCACTGCCACCACATCAAACTTCGCTCTTGAATTTGACCACTAAATGCCCAGAGCTGCAGTATGCACTTCAGATGGGCCCACCGCATAATATTTGAATTGCTAACCCAGAAGCAGTAAAGAAGCCAATCACTCTATTTAATAAAATGTTTTGACAGAAAAGCATTACACCAAACTTTCTCAAACAACAATAAATCTTTGTTGTCTTTTTGACAGCATAAAACAGAGAAACCTGAATATTATAGATCACTTAACATTCCCTGTCGTACACAAATGCAAATTTATATTTCATTTCATGGAGATGTAAAAAGAATGTTTTAATGATATGAACTTCAATTAGTTTTTGTCAATATGGTAAAAATATGTAATAAACATATAAATGCAGTTTTCTGAAGTATTAAAATATTTTACATACTGGGTTCTTAGCTGCATATGTTCACGATCTACTCGAATCAAATTAGGGTAGTCACCAGCACACAAAGCAGCTTTCACCACAGCCCAATTCTCTGAATTTGAGTTGAGATCTCGTATATCACCACCACCCCGTGCTCTCACAAAACCAGATGCTCGAAGTTGTCCCAGAAGTTGACAGCGCATACCAACTACCATTTCCATAGTTGCAGCAGAAACAAAGTGTTTTTCACAGAAGGATCGCTCCCAACCATTTCCTCGAGCATGTTGCCATGACTAGAATAAATGAAAATTAATCTTAATTGAATAGATGATATCACATTAAACAAAACACAAAGTCCATAAATCTGAATACCTGAAAGGCACGTAAGAGAGACATATGATCACTATATGTTCCTGCAGCAAACTTTTTACGAGCTATTGCTGCTGCACGTTTTTGTGAAGGCTGAGATGGGAGCATAAAAGGATCTCTAAGAATATAACAAAAAGAATTGCATAAATAAGAATCATTTCAATTTCACAAAAAGCAAGTTTCTTTTCACACCTTTTCAAAAATCAGGGTAATTTATGCAAACATACTTGTAAGCAAGGCAGCAGACTATTGTAAGAACAGGATCCAAACATTTCAATACTACAGAATACAGAAGCATTTTCCCCAGTCGTGGATCTACTGGCAAATCTAGTAGATGATGACCCAATTCTGTAAGATCTTCCCATGAATCCAGAGCATCAATTGTCTGAAAATTTCATGGGCAAATATTGAGAAACAACAAAAATATAATATAATTAATATTTTAAACAATGTTGAATATAATAACTTGAGATATGTACCTTCAAAAGCTGCACAGCATTTCGTGTGACAACAAATGATGGGGGCTCTATTGCACGGGCCAAGAAATCAGCAATTGGAGTATTAGCAGGAGCAAGAAGTTTTGTATGTAAGCACAATTCCTGCAAACAATGGAAAATAGCAATAATACATTGTATTTGGCAATGTTTAACAAGGTGTTATTAACAGACATGAGTGCATTTCAAATAAAAGTAAGTTCCATAAAACAACTTATTTCTCATTTCTTAATTTTAAATTACAACTTATTTCTTATGTTGAAATTCTTAAGTCCTACTTAGAAAACAAATAGGCTGAAATGTTTACAAGGAATCTTGGCCAACAATAATTTCTTACTAATCAATGTAAAGCTATCTTTGAAAACCTATTATCACCAATGCTTTGAATCCAGGAAGAATTTTTTTTTTGTTAATAATAGGATCATTTTGGAACCCAATTATCCCCCTTACCCTTGAAAAGGGTAATGAAAATTCTACTAGGTATTTTGATCAACTGTCCATATTGCTGACCTAAAAACAAATTGATTTTGAATATATAATTGATTTTCTGATAAAATACCACCCTCACAGTCAAATACCACTCTAACATAAGATTTGAATTTAGTAATTCCCAAAACCATTACACACAAATTTTTAATCACAATCATGGAAAAAAATTAAGATATGTTTAATATCTAATAAATGAGTTTGTACTTTTTTCACGAGATGTACTTTTCTCATTTAAAAATTTCAACACACTGTTGACATGGACTTAATTCAGAGAACATAGCTTCTTTCACCACACTAATAGTTCTTCATTTTGAAGAAATATTTGGCAAGAAATAAAAAAGAAAAATGCTTTTTCCTACAGTAACAAAAGCAATAATTAATAGAACTGTGCTATTTTATAACAGGTACAAAGTATTTTATAACAGAATCAAAATTCTCAGAATGTCAGCCAATGGATTGGAAGATCCATATATAAAACATGAATATATTGACTTAGCTCTGCAATTACACATTTCTTCACTTATAATCACAACTTTCTTCAGAAAGACTTGAATGACTTGTTTTTGAGAAAACTGATATTGGGAGAGGTCGATTGCAAAATCAGACAAGGTACAAAACCCCAAACATTAATTCTAGAACCAAAGATATTTTTGATATTAGATTTCACCATCAATCTTACACAGCAAATAATGTTTTCAATCAATGTTGCTAATCAGTCAATAGTTTGAATATTGATATATGTGAAATGGATAAATCTGCTTTTTTATCACTAGCGAGCAACAAAATCTTGAAGTTTCAATGAGTAGGCATGATAGAGCTACTGTTAAACCAGATATATTTTCATGTTATTATTGAATGTGTTTCTTTATAAATGTTTCTATTTTTATAATTATGTTGTTACATGCAAATTTTTTATTGTATTCTTTTTGTAAATAATGCATTTACTCGTCTGTATAATAATAACAAAAAATAAAAAAATGTTTGTGGAATATTGCAATATCTTAGAGTTTAATAATTACTATTATATACTTTTCGATCTATTTACTTGCCGACGCTATCAGTATTGTATTATTCATTAACTTCTTATAATTTTACTTTCTTGCATTCTGCTTATTTTTTGCAACAAATTTTCTACAATTACTACTGAGTTTAACAAAAAATAATTGAGAAAAAATTGTTGTATAAATAGAATTACATAACTATTTCTAATAACGAGAAAGAACAAGCTATTTTCACCACTAGTTTTTCACTTAATAACTATGGCAACTGTACATAACTTTTAACATTCTCTGGACAATATGAAAAACAAGTTCATAGAATATTTTGTACTGTTAAACCTTGGTATTCGAAGAACAATATTATTCTCAAAACAATGTTTTTCAGCAAAAGATTACTCTCATTCAATAATTAAATTGAGCACTAACCTGAAGAGGTAGTCTAAGGATTTCTGGTGTGCTGTATTTTTGCATGGCTTTTAAACGAACACTAGAAAACAGATGAAAACATATTCCTGGTTGTGTTCTACCAGCACGACCCCTGCGTTGCTGGGCACAAGCTTGTGAAATCCATACTGGGCGAAGCATACAAACTCCACTTATAGCATCAAATGACTTCTGCAGGAAAAAAACAAACACAAAGAATAATTTCATGAACAATTTTAGTCTTAAGATCTAGAGAATCACCATTAACTTCAATTACTTCTTTTTTCTTCCCACTATCTATCACGTAAACCACATCATCAATAGTAACACTTGTTTCCGCGATGTTCGTAGATAAAATAATCTTTCGGCATCCTGGAGGTGCAGGTCGGAATACACGTTTCTGATCACCTGTCTGCAACCAATAATGATATTTTTATAATACCAGAAAAAAAAAAGGTTCATACACAGGAGGCTTAAACATATTAAAAATTTTACATGAAATAAATTTGATAATATTGTTACCTGCATGTGAGAATGTAAAGTGTACAACAAATATTTTCCTGATTCATTCAATCGTTTGTCCTCACCCATGATTTTATCTCGCAAAGAAACAATATCATCATAGCCAGGTAAAAATATTAAAACTGCTCCTGAAAAATCGTTACAGTACAATTCTGTAGATGTAATAATAATAATAATAATAATAATAATAATAATAATAATAANNTAATAATATTAAAAATAATAATAATTTTGATTTGCCAACAGACTTATACAGAGATGAGTTTCAAGCATTGCCTGAGATAAATAATTTCAAAATGAAATAAAACAAAAATTAAAACATAATATACAATTTATAAGAAAATACAAGAAGTACTTATGATACATACAAAATAATTTACAAAACTAATACATTTTCTATTAAATTAGTTATTTTAATTCATAGGGGCACATTCCCATTAGATACTTTTTTGAAAGTCATTGAATTTCTTTTCTCCACATAGATCTTTAATATTTTTAGGAAGTTTATTATATAATAAAATGGTGCAGTGTTGGGGGCTAATATATGTGTAGGCTCTAGATGTAAATATCTTGTTGTAATTCTCTTTGCCTCTAGTACTATAATTCTGCAATTCACTATTACGAATGAAGTGAGAGCTGGATTTCTTTCTGAAGAGAGCAATGATTTTAGAAGCATAAAGGTTTATTACAGTCAGTATGTTGTGTGTGGTGTAGTAATTCTTACATGATTGTGTAGCCTTTAGTTTGAAAATGCATCTAAAGATTCTTTTTTGTAGAATCATAATTCTGTCAATGTTTAGAATAGTTGTATTACCCCATATTTCTATTCCACTTTCAATATATGCATTATCTCATAATACATTGTTTGTGTGTATCAGTTGACATGGGTTTCCTGAACTATTAATAAAAAGATATTAGAGCTTATTTTATTACTTATTTCATTAATGTGTTTATTGAAAATTAGGCTTTCATCAATACATATTCCAAGAAATTTACAGCATTTAATTTGTTTTATAGTTTCATTTTTTACCTCAAAATTAGTATAGTTATTTGAAATTTTAGAGTTTAATAAATTAAAGTACATTGCATTTGTTTTTGCAGTATTTAATATTAAATTATTCATGTCTAAGTAGCAAGATATATGTTCCATTAATTTTGCCACTTCTTCCTCTACTATAATTAAGTCTTTAGCATTACTAACAACTGAGGTGTCCTCTGCATATAATATTAATTTACAATCTCTCATCTTGGGAAAATCATTTACATATAATAAAAAAAGTAGTGGACCAAGTACTAACCCTTGTGGAATGCCTGAAATTACTTTATCAAACTTTGACTGTATTTTACCATCTGAATGTTCCCAAAAAAATTCTGTACATTGCTTACGATTTATAAGGTATGATTGTAAGAGTTTATTTATACTTCCTCTGAGCCCTGAACATTCCATTTTTTGAAGTAAATTGTGGGGTGCTGTATCAAAAGCTTTTCATAGATCTATAAAAATACTTACTTGATATTTTACATTCAATAAATTTATGGATTCTTTTTGATATAACTTTTTTTAAAAGTTTGGCACAACTTCATATGAATGTGATGGGCTGATAATTATTTATATCAATTAAATTTCTTTTCTTGTCAAGGGGTCTCACTATACGAATTTTTAGAATATCTGGGAATATTCTATCATTAGTGAGCTATTTATTAGATGCTCTAGTATTTGAATTAAACCACTTTTACATTTCTGAAGTATTTAAGTAAGATAAAGCATTTTTGAAAAAAAGGATATTATTAGTGAATGTCACAAACCTTTTTCCTGTGTAGAGTGTATATCAAATAAAAGTTTCATAAGTAAATCCATATCAATATTTTCTTCATTAAAGCTATGATGATACACATCCAAAAGCTCACGTTCTGTTTCATCTAATTCAGCAGTGTTTGAAACTGGCAGCATGTTAACAGATGATGCTTCTGAATGCCTGCATTAAACAAAGAATATGGAATAGATATGCATAATTTAAATTGTAATCACAAGTTTTCTTAAGCTAATATTTCTTCCTATTTCTTACATGTAGGCTTCTAATAATTCCACTATCTCAGGATGATTCATTTTGTTGGCCCAATCTAGAGCAGTCCATTCATTTGAGGCACGTACATTGATATTAGCACCAAGATTAAGAAGTTGCTCAACAGTATTGAGGCAACCTCGTCCAGCAGCAACCATTAAAGGAGTGACGGATGTTTCTGAGTGCTGGATAGAAGAAGTATAGTTCTTAGATCACTAAAGAATTCACCATAATAAAGTATTCCTACTGTTAATATGAATTCTCCATATTTGTACCTGATAATCCACTGACACGTTTTCAGATAATATAAGGTGAAGTAATTGAGTAAAGGAGTCATCACATCCATACAGCCACGCATCTGATAAACACCGATCCATTTCCTGAATTAACCATTTATCTAACTCAGTACGTTCTGGAACAGCCTATAAAATATAATCATTAAGGATTATATTTCTCACACAAAACAATGTAAACAAAAATAATGCAGAGAGTTAAAAATGATCATTTAGTTCTGGGAAAGGTAAACAAATATCGACTCATACTGTCTTGTATCAAATTGTCACATGTGATACAGGATGAAATTGTTTTAGAAAACAAAAAAAGAACCTATTAGTTCAAGCAGTTATCAATGCAAGATTGTGATAGATTCTGTAGAAACATTCTCAAATGCGCAAATGACCTGAATGCAAAATAATACGCAAAATATATGGAACATCAAAGACGAAGATATATGGAGATATACCTACAATGATGACATCAATCTAATATAGGAAGGAAGAGATATTGTCACCTTTATTAAGGCACAAAGGATCAGATGGTTAGAACATAACATAACAATAAAGAATGTCCAAAAAGATATTGGAAGGTAACCTCTCCTCAAAACAGGAGAGGCCGTCCCAATACAAGACGGAAAGAGGTGTTGAAAGACCTTAACAACATGAAGGTGAAGAACTGGAAGAAGACAGCGGAAGGCAGAAGAAGATAGAATGGTGTGCATGAAGTCAAAGCACAGAAAGGGATGTAGCACTAGAGAAGGAGGAGGAGAAGAAGGAGGAGCAGCAGGAGGAGAAAGAACAGCAGGCAGAGGGGGGTGGAGGGGGAGGTGGAGGGGGAGAAGGAGCGGGAGGAGGAGGGGAGGGGAGGGGAGGGGAGTGGACGGGTGGGGAGAGGAAGGGAAAAGGAGTAGGAGGGGCAGGAGAAGTCAAATTAATTCCAATCAAGTGATTTATTTTGAGTTTAATGAACATGTAATTTGGCATGTGTACATGAGCAGGTAATTCATGGAAATCCTCAGGAATTTCTTAAGAAATTTGTTTTTGTTCTTTAGTCCATAATATAAAATGATTATTGATTCAGGATAGCAGAAGTATCAACCACAAGTTGTTTATTACAATATGAATTTTAATAAGAAGAAAATTAAGCCCTACACATGTTTTGGGACTATATCCCATCATCAGTGGCTCTACAATATTGAAAATACACGTACAAATTAGCAAAAGAATACACCAAGACATTCAGAAATAAAAAATACAAATGAACACTTTCAATTTAGATTTAGATTAGATTTATTAATAATTCTGCAATTAAGTGTGAGAACTTGGTGGCAGAATACAGCTAACTTAACATTACAGAACTTAACAACTATACAAACTCTACAAACATCAAAATCACATGAACATTTCACCGTGCAATCTTTCATAGAACTCCACTTCACCACACTTCACCGCAATGCGATAGTTGCACAATGTCACTGCACTTCACCCACTGCACTGCAATAATAATATAAATAATAAAATAATAATAATAATAATAATAATAATAATAATAATAATAATAAGGTAAGAAGACATAGGTAATTGCACTGAATTTTATTAATAATATTTATAACATATCCACATTCAAGAAACAATTTATTTTTAAATTTGCTCAGGCTTTGAGGAAAGGGATCGAAGATTGTCACAGGCAAACTGTTCCAGTCCCTAATTGTGCGATTCACAAATGAATATTTCCCAACGTCTGTTTTCTGAATTCTTATCTGAATGTGATCCGCTCTGCCGATTTATATAGAGTACTTACCCAAGTAACATAGATTAAATACATGGTATGTCCTATGTTACTACCTTAATCTAAGCTACTTGGATAATACTCTACATAAATTTAAAGTGACCATTTCTAGAAATCTTATTTTGGTCAGTTTTAGGAACTAACAATTAACCAGCCAGGTTTAGGTGACAGGTAAGTGTTAGTTTCTCTTTTCTAAAAAGAAAATGTTTTGAAAAATTAAAGATTTTTTTGTAGAGAAAAATATTTAAACTCAAAATATCCAACTTTATCTGAAAAGAATGGTAAATATTTTGACTTGCCATTTAAAAGTAATTTTTCCCTTCACCTGTCAGCATTTGGTGACGTTACCTTATACGAAAGGAATAATTTGTAATATAAAAGCTGTGCTCTTGCAAAATATACCAGAAATTAATAATAAAATATAATTAATTACCTCAGAGTACTGTCCTAAAATAGGTGATGGGAATGTTTTATGTTCCACATGATTAATTTGCTTGTCAGGTTCAATTTCTACAAAAACCTTTGTCCACTTCTCAAGATTTGCCCGTTGCTCTTTTTTCTTCTTAATTTCAGCCTTCATTTTCACCATTTGTTTGCTCATGTATTTGGTTCTGTAGCAAAAGCAAAGATATTCAGCAACAATAAACCTGTATTAATTTAAGCAAAGGAAAAGAAAAACATATGTCTATATACAAACTCACTGTTTCAAAATATGCTCCAGATAATATTCTTTGACATCATAAAGACGACCGGGTACTGGAAATTTTGTTTGGAATTAATGGCTTGATACAGATTTTAAAAAATATCTAAAATAAATTAACCAGATTCTTATAGGTGGAAACAACCTGCATTTTCATAAGTACAATCATAAAAGAATTGCAAATATATGAAAGGAGGATAATGTGAATGTGAATGATTTACTCGTAGAGAATGAAATATCAATACCTCTACAACAGCAAAACCATTCTCTATCAAGTAATTACACTTTAGTTATTATGTTTGCAGTTTCCTACCTCAGCACTAAATTAGGAGAAAAAGTCAAACTTTTTATTTTCTCTCCCACCTTTTTACACTTTATTCATTACTGGGTGTTTCAATTTTAATCGCTTTATAGGAATGTTATATATTCTTAAATTTATGTATACAATAAAATTGCTTCTTCAATGTACTGAAATACTCATACTTACCGGAGATGATAGGACAGTTATTGAAGTATTTTGTGAATATTTGAGTATCTACAGTAGCTGACATTAAAACAAGTCTCAAAGAACGAAATTTTGCCAGCGAGTCTCTTAGGGCAATTAAAAGAAAATCTGTGAATCTATTTCGTTCATGAACTTCATCAACAAAAATATGAGTGACTGTAGCCAATGTAGAATCACCTCCCATCAAAGTTCTGAGGAGGACACCATCTGTGCAGTATGTTAACACTGTTTTTGGAGAAACCCTTCGCAAAAAGAATTAACAATTAATACAAATGTATTTTGTATATCCAAAATATTCACATAAGTATAAAATATTCTTGATTCTTTTTTGCCACCAAATTATTACTGATGAATTTTAATAAGTATGTTTCAACATGCTAGAAGTATTTCACCTTTACTCACTATTTTTAACATTTACAACAGCAAAACTGTCAAATTAAGAAAAAATAAATTAAAGCAATTAACTTTATGATTTTAACTACACAATGATACTACTATTTGCAAATAATAAAGTAGGGAAGGAGAAACTATAAAATAATTTACTTAAATCAGTCTTAACCTTCCTACATGGAAATAAAAATAGGTTAATGAATAACACTGACAGAAGAAAATACCTTCAAAGGGTAAAATATAAGGTATACAATGATTAAAATGAAGCAACAGAACTCCAACTTCCATAAAAAAAGTTGTAAACTCTTGTGAATAGTCAAGAAAAAGCTGCCCTTTTATTTCCTGAATTTCATGTTCAGTGCAAAATAAGTCTTAGAGGCACAGTGAAACCTCCCAGCAGAAAAAGGACAGACTTTCATAACAAGATTCAAGATGCCTTACTTGAAAGATAAAAGATTTGATAGATATTTATTTGAAACATAAAAATAATGATACAGATATAATTTTCACAGATAACAAATAATTTTTTATTTTAATCCTACCAATCTTACCTACTCTCAAGCTGAATTTGATAACCAATAGATTGGCCAACTTTCTCATCTCTTTCTGCTGAAACTCTTTCAGCTACAGTAACAGCTGAAATTCTTCTTGGTTGAGTGCAAATAATACGGCATGCCTTTCCAACATTCAGACTATTTTCTAAGATAAATTGAGGGATCTGTGGACAAGTAACAAAAAGCGAAAGTAAAAAGGATTCTTTTTAATATCTCTGGGAAAAAATTTATAAAAGATGTCACTCACTTGTGTGGTTTTTCCTGAACCAGTTTCTCCACTAATTACAACAACTTGATGACTACTAATTGTCTGTACAATGTCATCTCGCATGCCCCAGACTGGCAATGCTTGTCGAAATGGAAGTAGTTCATGATTAACAGAATGGTATGGAATTTGGGGAATTCCATTATTTAGTCGGCCCATGTTTTTATTCATATCTTTCACTGTAAATCATGAAAATTAACTCAGGTGTATGACAAATTTTTAAGATCAGATTTTCATATTCATTTATTCCATTTCTGTCAGAGCTCATAAGAGTTAAGTTTTTCCCAAATAGAAATCTATTGAATGGAAAATGAGTTAATTAAGCATTTGCTCTCATATTAGAGCAGGGGTTCAAAATAGGCTTGGTTTTGCCTCCCTTCCCATGCCAGGGATCGTACCTCATTGAAACAAAATAAAAGCTCCTTTGAGCTGTTGAATTTGGATTCTCTTCATTTTTAAATGATAAATCTAAATCATAAAAAATGCTGGACAACTACCCAATAATAAGAAAAGTATTTATTTGTTTTAACTAAGGGGCCGATTTTAATGAAATGTTTTTTGTTGTTGTTTTTTCTCCACCCATTAGAACAATGCCTTTTAGTAAAGAAATTTATTTTGTGTTATGATGAATGAAATGACCTATTTTTATACGTCATTGTTTGGCATTTCTTGTTGCTTTCACCTAATAAGTTATTTTTTAACTTTCTACGTTGTTTTGACTGCATTTTTCAATGATTTGATCTATTTTTGTATCATTTTAATGGTACTAGCTTCAAACAATATTTACGAGGTGCAACAAATGTTCACCACAGAATTCCTCAGTAACCTATTTGATTTCTTCGCTCATATATTGTAATGTCAGCCGTTGTAATCTACGATTCCTGTGACATTTATCGGCACCATTGTCAGTACGGCTGATTTCGCGATAAATAAAGGCAGATTTTCTTTTAAAGAACAGTCCAAACCCAAAGTTTCAAAGCCTCGATTACATCAGTAACATATTGAGTTGTTCTTCTAAAGTGGTTTTGATCAATTTTTTAATCATTTTTCTCTGTTTTGAGAACATTTTAAAAGCATTTTGAGAGCACTTTATTGATTAGTTTTGGCAATGTTTTAGGTCATTTAAATCCGCTCTTAGTTATAACACTAGATCATCCTCGCCAGCTGAATGACTTCCTTTGCAAGATTTATACTTTACCCAACAAGGGGTTGCCCCAGGGGGACAAGCGAAGAAGGACATTCAATGGTGATACACATTGGCTCTTCAAGTTTTGAATCTGCTTTCACCATATTTAACTCTTTTCGAATGTCAGGCCAAGGAAAATGGCAGATTCAATGAAGGGAAGATGTTTACCCCCCTTCCAATCAAGATGAGTGTAGAGATGAATTCTGCAGAAGTGCATTGTAAATTAATTTTTAGGCAGAGAACTTGATTTCAGTTTTATCGCTTCATTATTGCAGTTTGTTGAGGGCAAGCTGAACTGTCTCTCAATAACTTGTATGTTCTTCGAAGAGAAGCATATGGCAAAGTCATCAACGAAGAGCAATGTTTTCACAGGCTCTCCAAGTTGAATGCTGTGATATTACTCGTAGTGAGAGACCAATTCTTCAACTATTATCTTCTGGTCAGGTGAGAAGATTTCCGTTTACCAGAAGCCCTGAGACAGTCGGCGAAGGAAGTCTTCCATTGATCTATCGAACCTTTCGTCACAGTACTTTAGGAGGCATACGGCTAGAGAGTGATGAAATGTAAGCTCTCCAGAAAGCGGCCTTACATTCCCCTATGGTCAATCTAGCTTCAACTCAGGATATTTTATAATTTATCAGATTACCCATGGTGAACAACGTATCCCTAAGTGCAAAGCAGAAAGTAGCACAAGGAGTAGTTGGGAAACAAACAGGTCCCTCAACTGCCAGGACACACATTTCCTCCGACACGGGTCGCCATGCACGGCAAAACATGGGAGCGTTCAGCATAGGGGGG
>BOPP01000087.1:115174-223789 GCA_017312745.1 Gryllus bimaculatus | reverse complement strand
ATAGAAGGGATAGAAGACAAGACACAGGACATTATAAGGGAATAGTTCAGAGCCCATACTGTAAGAACATGGACCAACTCACCTTGACGGGCAAACATTTCTTAAAAACGACTTTTTTCTTTAAAATTTTGGTGCGGATAGTGCTAAATGTACTATTTGAGATGAGATAAACACCATAATGTTCTATTCTCTTTCTTCAAAAATTACAAAACTGCAATTTTCTTGACCTGACTCTTACATCGGTATTATTTACATTAGCGGTGAATAGTTTAGATTATTACATTTATGAGTACTTCAAGTGATGTCTTATAATGTTTCTCGAAAACTCAAACATTTTCAGTAAAAATGAGCTCAACATTCAACATTTCCAAAATGTTCAAATGCCATTTTCTGAAAAACCGGCTCGATTCCTGTAGAACCTCATGTGAAATTTCTTACGTCAAAAAACGAATTAGCATGCTTCACAGGGGCTAGTCCAACCCCTGTGAAGTGTCCTAAACCCTACCCCATTCCTCATTCCTTTTCAATTCTGGCGCTGAGTAATGACACAGGGGTGCGTAGTAGGAGGCGTGTACGTGTAGATGCTACTGGGCGGTCCTCTAGACAACTGACTGCGACGAGACGTGACAGATATGACATTGAAGTGTTAATGGAGGATTTCTCCAGCGCTGTTGTTAATGGAGGATAACTTCGAAAGCTCAAAGCGCTCAACGACCCCCCCCGGGTTTGGAGACAAGTTGAGTCAACTGAAGACGCAATTAAAAGAAAAAAAATTCTTCAAAGTTTCTCAACGGATAGTGCTATTTGTGCTTTTTTAAATGACATAATATTTATTTTGGCGGATTCTTTAGTTTTTTCCAAAAACATTACACTTTGTAATTTTTTAAAATATTACATTACACACCGCTGTTAATATGTGCATTTCCAGCAATTTGTATACACTGTTGCTTTTGTGGGTGGAAGTGCTTTAAATTACTTCCAATGACGTAAGTGGAAACTCAAAAGTCTCCTGTGAAAAAAAGCTTCAAATTCCACATTTACAGTAACGCTTAAATATGTTTTCTTAAAAATGGTTCCAAATTTTTCAACGAAAATGTCCATATATCCATAGGAAGATGTTTCATTCTTTAATATTCTCTAAGTAATATTTCGGTTCCACCATTGCAAAACTGAAAAATTGAGAAAATTGTTTTAAAAAAAAATGTAATTTGGGCGGGGAAAGATGGCAGCAGGGAAGAGGATGGGAAGACTGAAAAGGTAGCCCAGACCAAAGAAATTAGAAAACTAATACAAAAAAGTCTGTGCCATTCTGTAGCACCACTGGTTTCGGTATTAAGTATCTACAAACCCGGATTCTGGGGGAACATAATGCGTTAGACAGTAATTTACTACATAGGGGAACTAGATCATTCCATCTTATCGGTATCAGGTTCCGACAATAGGAGTTTATTCAGTCAGAAAATTGCGATTTTGTGCTGCAATATTAGTAGTAGTAGTAAGTAGAATTAGATAAAACAACAGATGCTATAGAATGGTACAGACTTTCTCGTACTATCATTTTTCTCATTTCATTGGCCTGGGCTAGCATTTAGTTGTTGCCCATCCTCTTGCAAGATGGTAGAATCGAAATACTATATCAAAAATATTATTCAATAAAAAACTTTGTCCTATATGGAGATTTTCGTTCAAAAATTTTGAGACGTTTTAAGACAATGTTGTTTAAGCATTACTGTAAATGCGAAAAGCTGTAGGAGGATAAGTGCGATAAAAATGCCTACAAGCTTAATTCAGTTTTGAACAGAGGGCATGTTCAGTGTTATTTTGAAAGACATTTTCCAAAAATCTCAAACAGAAGTCTCATTATTTTGTAAGCTATCAAAAAAAAAAAAAACAATGAATTTTCAGTTTTTGATTTTTTTTCATATCATTACTCTGAGATAAAATTCTGAAATAAATTATAAAACACAGCTGACTAGGATATGTATCTTAGAGAGCTTTTTCAAAAACATTTGTTGAGAAATTATATTTTCTTAAATTATTGAATTATTCAGTATTTTTTTGTATTTCTCATGTGATGCCTCCAAAAAATTCCTGCAAATTGGTAGGGTTATTTACTACTGATTCTTTTTCAGATTTTTCATATAGGTGGGTCATATTGAAAAAAATAATAACTTTTTCTCGTCATTTATACGCATAAAACTCACGATAAGTTAATCACTTTCCTAGCGAAAAATACTTTTCAGATTGAAAATCATATCATTTTACCACTCACAACTATTAAAATTTTGTTAAAGTTTATTGGAAGTCGTTTGAAACACTTCAACTTACAAATCCAATAATGTATACAAATCGCTGGAAATGTGCATATTAGAGACGTGAGTTATATTTAAAGAAACAATATATATGTAATTTTTGAAAAAATAACAACAACAAAAATACAGCAAAATAAATTTTATTTTAACACCTTAAAGAGTGTAATTAGGACTATCCATTCAAGAAGTTCGAAGAAAAAATTGGGAGTCGTTTTGAAGAAAATGCAAAATTTCAAGCACATTTTAATAGAAAACTTACGTTTTCGAGAAACGTTGTATGACATTATTTGAAGTACATGTACTCATATTTACAATAATGTGAACAAATCGCCACTAATGTAAATATTAACGACGTAATAGACAAGTCAAAAAATTACATTTTTGTATAAAAAACACAAAAGAACAGAGAAAATTGTGTTTATGTTATCTTATTTGGTTAAAACAGTTTTGGTAAACAGAGGTTCTTTTGTATTTTGAAAACATAAAAAAAAAAGTAATTTATACTTAAAATGAATTTAAATCTTCAAAGGTGCAAGTCTCCCCCGCTTCCTTAGCAATCTTTGTCTATTCTAGCAAAACTTTTTTTTCTCCTGTTTGAAACATAATATTTTTATGCAAAACTTATAATTTTTTTTTTTTATCTTAAAAATTTGTCTCATGCACCTCAATATTGGTTAAAAAAATGTGTCCACTGTGAAGAAGGATATGTCTGCAAGTAAGTACGATTTCAGCAATGTGCATTTTTATTTTATAATATCCTACATAAAAACCACATTACTAATACATATCTGCAGTCAGAATCATCAGAATTAAGAAAATTGTCTCTTTTCATTAAGGGCAAAAAGTTTGTGAGAGGGCAGTTGAGACAAGAGACCACTTTTGTCTTGCAGACAGATCTAACAATTCGATACAATACAAATCTTACCTTCAGAATTAAGTAAACGATCTCTTTCAGTTAGAGGGAGAAGTTCTTGACGTTCTTTGTTGGTAAGAGGGAACTTGTGTAGAAGACCACATATATGAGTACGAGCTGATCTAACAAGTTGAAAAGCAGCATCTGCTTGCACTATAGTAGATCCTTCACGTTTATACACTGTCAAATAACGATTAGCTCCTTTCCTAAAATAAATGAGAAAATTTCAATTTTTCGAAATCAAGGCAAACAGATACTGTACAAGGAATTCAAAGGTACAATTACAATTCATAAACTTATTACACTTGAATTGAAACATTTTATAGAAGAATAAATAGATAATTAGTATTTGTATTCTGAATTCAAACTTCAAAAACTTTATAAATGGTGACACATTCAATACCTAGGACTTATACGAATGGTATTGTCTTGTTTCCATTCTTATTATCTCAGTTATCATTATGCTTTCCTAAATTTAACACTCAACTCTTTAAATTGTTTTACAATCTAATTACTATCAACAATCACATTATAAAGTGAGATTAATTAACATGCTAGGATTGACCAACACATTTTTAATGAATTGTTATATGAATATGGATTCATTCATTAATTTCATTACATCTTTGATTGCAAATTAATAATTGTTTACATATCAGATCTTTTGAAGTTTTGAGAAATGATCTTACAGCTAAAAAACTCTGTTTGATGTTCTATTATAAAAACACAGAGAACGTACTTTTGTTTCAGAATCTTTCAGAAACTTGTTTCAGTAACTTTGAATAACATACAACTAACATGTTTACCATTTAAAATTCTTACGTTTCAACAACATACCAACAAATAGCAATGAGTATCCTTAGTAATAAATAACATTGCATATTCCAAATGAAATATGAACTTGAAATTACAATAAATTTGTGTTAATCACATTTATATATTCATTTACTGGTGCAATTTAGAATATTTTACATTAAAAGATAAGCTTCCAATTCCTCTGTCTTTCGTTCATTTATATTCAAATTTTGTCCATAAAATAATGTTTGTTTTTATTTATTGTATTATAGCTGTCAATTTTACCAACTAATTTGAAACTGTACTTGGAGTCATATTTGGGCCCTGAAATGAAGTACTTATGAAATAAAGTGAAATTCATAACATTGATTGTCTAAAAATGAATTTGAAAACTTACTTCAAGAAAAGTAACACAGACAATAATCAAGAAATATACAAAAGAATGTAGTTTACTTTAGTTTCGCCACCCTATTTGCAGGCTCTGCTGGAAGTGTGCAGAAAGTAGCTATTTGAAAGTGTTTTGGGGCATAGTTTATAACTTTTTACACATTGCAAAGACCTAAGCTTTGCCACTGATTTACAACTGCCAGAGCAGAGAAAAGCAAATTAGCTATAAAAATGAGCTGGAACTTTGTAATTTTCAAAACCACATTTTTGAGTTGTCTTTTCTTACTTTTATGTCAAAACATAGCATCCTCAAGAAGAGTAACCAAGCTAAAATAAAGTTGACGCAAACAAATTAACTCATATCTTACCCTCTACTTTTGGATCGCAAACCCAACTGTGCAGCCAATTGATGAATGTAAGCCCTTTCATCAGCATTTAAAGAAGATGGAAATTCAAGTTCTATAAAAGAAACCATCCAAACAATTAAATACAATCACAAGACAAATAATTGGCTTGTAAATATCCTCATAATACAATTTCTGAGAAGTAATGACACAAACCTTTATTTTCCTCAGTACAAAGAAACTTTTTCAGCGTTAGGTTTACAGCTATTCGAACTTCTTCTCCAATTGGAGCAGAACCTTTTCCTCGATTCTTATTCTTTCTAGGCATCTTTGTAAATATTAATGGTCTATGTGGAAGAGAATCACTGAGAAAGAAAAAGATAATTGTTTGCACAATGCTGTTACAAAAACTATTTTAGTAACCTAGCAATCTTCTAAGCAAAACTAATGATTTTAAATGGTAAATGTGTTAAAAATTGAATTGCTAGATACAATCTGCACGTGTTTCTTAAGCTCTTATTTTGCCACATGGGAGCGATGTGGAGGGTTGAGTTATTTCTTGAGCAATTCTCTGAAATTAAATCTGTATTTTGTTTCCAAAGCGAATAGTTTCTATTGCTTGATAGCAAACATTTCTTATGAAATGTAGCCAACAATTCTCATTTATATCTTTTATTAATAATTTAATATTTGGCAAAAGAGGGGGTTTCCTGAGGTGTTGAAATATCTGTCTACAAAATAACAGAAAATTACTTTTACTAATGTAAGGGCTCTTGTTATATATGTACATCTTTTAAATGCATACTTTAGTTTCTATTGATGCAAACAAATAGTGCTTTGCAAATAAATGTTTCAAAAGTTTTCTTTTATGTTATTGCAATATTGGATTTCGCAGGTACCCAACGTTTTCAATATTTCAATACATTCCTCTTACATGATCAATTTAGTTCCTCAGTGCTGACATTCTTACCACTGATCAATTAATTACATAGGCCCAAAAGAATCAACAACACTAACACACTTCTGACAGATTTCACACTAGGGCACCCTATGATTTACGTATTTACTGTTTTCATTTCGGTACATTATTTTAAGCCATCAATTTGGGGCCAGTTTCACAATAAGTACCAACAATTCTTCAGAATGTACACTATATGCATTATACGAATACATAATTTATCAAGTTACAAACTTTTTATACGAGAATCCGCTTTCGCATATCTCATTACACAGAACGAAATGGTGTTCATGATTTATTGTATACCTATTAATAATTTTCAGAATTGATGGTCGGTTTCCACATTTGTATTGTGTATTTAGGCAAGAAAGTGGCGTACTCGATTCACATTCCTTTCATTACACAAATATTAAATGTCAATTAACAGCTGTCTACAACATTAACAAAATACAATATATGATTATAATTGAACGACAGTCAATCCCACCGCTGGCAACATACAAATTTTTCGTTTCAATGAATAACATTCATAACTTTTGCACTTCAGCTGTTCACGAAGCGCTTGACGTGACGTTGCCCCCCACAGAATACCCACATGCGATACCAGTAGTTCCTTTTATTTCCGTTAGGTCCCTACGTTATTTACTCCCGCAACCAGTTTTCTCATGTTTGGTCGTGGGTGCGAGGAATACGATTTCTGCACGGTCCTGATTGAAACAGTCAAGACCAACGCTGTTCCCGTACAAAGTAGAAGAATCGTGTGCCAACACTGTTGTAATGTTAAATGTTTACATGTAATTGAAATTTTGCCCCTTTGTTTACAAACAATCAGTTTTACCAACAAACGCATTTAATCACTCGAGTAATGAAGTGATAAAATGTCTTCTGCTTGGGGAACAGTTTCTACGCTATCAAAGAAGAAATTCGTACGTTATGGTGTACCTTTTATGGTTATGGTAGTAGGTGGCTCATTTGTGCTTAAAGAATTCGCTCAACTCAGGTACAATAATTTTTTGTTGTTTGATCGTATATGATAAAGCAGAGAAGTTTCTGGGACTTTGTATTAAGGCATTTTACATTGAATGTCTGTCAAACTTTACTAGGTACACATTTTCCAAGAAGCAGAAGCTTACTCGTAAAGATATGGAAGAACTTGGATTGGAAATTAAGGAAAAACAAGCAGTGAGCTTGGAAACAGCTTATGAAGAAATTAAGAAGGTGTATTTGGATATCATACTTTGTGTCATTTTGTTATGTACCAGTAAATATTTTAACATACTTTTTCTTCACCAGATGGATATAGATAATTGGCACAATATAAGAGGCCCTCGTCCTTGGGAGGAACCGGCTCCTGAATTAGTCGCAATGAGGAACAAGAGTAAATCCTAAAACCATTATTACTTTTGTCACCAAGCACTCAAAAGTTTGGGCTGTGATAACTACCTTATATTTAATGTTGCTCTGTAGAATATTTATAGTTTTCATTTATATTGTACAATTTTTATTTTGAAAATAGAATACCTTGTTTCCCAGAACGTGTAATGCATTTTTTCCCTTTCAATAGATCGTAAGTTCCAAAAGGTTTTCAAAATTTAATACGAAGATGTGAATAAAAATGGCGCTTTATTTGTGAAGGTATTGTACAGCTCAGAAAATGAACAAAATGTAAATAAATAAAGCTCAAGTTCTAAACTCGTCTTTGGGTGTGTTAAATAATGACGAGCTATACATGCACCATATTTTAAAGTTCATATTTTATTCTCGCAACAAAATTCTGTTTTAACAATGAGAAAATGGCATACATTATTGTGAAGCCTCTTCAAATTTTTATCCTTATACTTAATTGGAATAATCATAATTACAATTTTCACAATCTAACCAGAGAAAGTAGACTATTGTTTACTTGCAACCTGTGGTCGAGTTAACGTCACAGCACTGAAACATGGGCCTTACATTTAAAATGTGTCATTGGGCACACACAGCGAACAGTTCCTTATTTTGAATTCTTCTTTTTTCCTTTTTTTGCAAAATTCCAACTGTATATATAGAATATAATTTTATGTACAAAAAATACCTAGAGGTTGTTCTAACCTCATTAAAGACTTACTGTAGTTGGGAAATTACAAGTTCAAATAGCAAAAAAAGAGGAAAAGAAAAAACATTAATGCAATATGTAGTATGAGATATTTCATTTACATGTTAGTAAATAGATCTTCAAAAACAGAAGCAAGAATGTCATTGTTAATGACAAGGAAACAAAACAGCATAAACATCTATGCAAAAATATATATACAATATAATATTGACACCTGCAACACTTTGACTCAAGCACTCCATAATAGAACTATGATAATAGTTACCCATTTTGTTTAATAATTACCATTGTATAAGATAACTTTTCAAACATTCATAGTAACAATCTACATTCAACTTAAGTCTCTCTTCAAGTCCTGTTTACACCATACCAATACAAATATAACTAAATCAGGCTATACATTTCTGTATAATCACCATTACCTCCGAGACAAAACTACAACAGTTGCGTTTTGCCTTGAGAGATGCTGCAAAAATGTGTTAGAGATCAATCAATACATGTGCTTCTCACTTTCATATTTTATCTATGTGATGCAACTGGTGCAGTGTGAATTACACATACCATGCCAACAATCTTACAAGAACACAATATATTAGTTTGGTGTAAACAATACAAGACTTTTTAACCAAACATGTTAAATCACTTTCATAACATTAACACATCATAATAGCTGCTGAAAACTTCAACCAGTTTGCACAACAGAATCTTCCATTTTGGCATCACATGAATCTTCATCAAAATCATCCCATTCTTTTACAAGGTCTGCCATTTCAACTGTTGGCATTCTCCTTACAGGCATGCTGGTCACTGGAATGGATTGCTTAACAGGTGGACAGGGAATTTCTGACGGTGAAGCTTCTCTCACTGCAGATTCTGCTATACGTTCGACACATTCTTCTGTAGTGGCTTTCTTAAAATTTCCCTCAGAATTGTGTTGAAGTAAAACAGGAGGGTTGTTATTTGTAGGATCTTGCTGAACTTTCATTACACTTTGCTGTATCTCACTTAAACTGTTTGTTCTTTCACAAATCGCAGGGATTATAACAGCCGTATTAGGTGAGGCAAGAGAAACGGGGACAGAAATTCCTTCATGAATTGCATTTGTAATAACTGCCATTTGAGTTCCATTTCCCTGTAAGGTTGACATTACATGTGTTTGTGTAGTTTCAGTTGAAACTACTGGTATAGTGTTACTGCTTACACTAACAACAGGTTGTGTGATAATAAACATCATATTTTCAGGTGCAGGTGCATCTTTTTGAGTTGTGTCTTCAGCATAATCATGGTCAGAGAGCACTAATGCTATTTCTTCACCTTCAGAAGTCACAGAAGGAAGAGTTGTTGTTGGTGCAGCTCCAGTTGGATTAGTAGGTAAGGCACAGTGCTCAGCATCGGATGTAGATGTCTGAGCTTCAGAATTTTCAGTGTGGTATTGTTCTACATTTGGCAGCTGCCCAGTGTAATGTTGATTTTCTTCGGCAATTATTTCTGGAACAATATATTCTGGACAGCTTTCCTCAGATCTGGTTTGACTTTCTTCAGTGTATTCTTGTGCTTCTGTAAACGCAGTTTCTTCACGCACAACTTCTGTTGTATGCAGAATAAACTCTTGATTTTCATCTAAAACTATGACAGTTTGTTCACCACTGAGTGTGTCGGCTAGGCCAAGGGATGCAGCAATGCCACTTGCTACATTACTCAATGCTTCTGCTTCTGATGAAGGAACCAAAGTTTGTATAGTTGGCGCTTCTGCCAAAACAGTCATTGTTGGAGCTAACATTACTGATTGTGTAGTCTCTGATTTTGCTTGAGGAACTGCATTCAATACAGGCACTTCCATCACTTGTCCAACTTGAGCTCTAGGCAAGTTTTCATCCCCTGTAGTTTCGTTTTGGGAATCACCGTCTTCTGAATCCAATGGTAACTGCAAACCTTGTTCATCTAATTGCCCACCTGCACCATCATCTATTTTTCTGAAGTCTTTGTGAGCTGTTCGTAAATGAGCTTTTAAATTAATATTACGAATAAAAGTTTTCATACAGTAAGGACATTCATATAGTTTCTTTGAGGGATCTGAGTGCAAGTTTGTTTGCATATGTCCTTGCAAAGCTCCATTGCTTTTGAATGTAGCATTACACACCCGGCAAATGAACTCTTTGTTATTTAAATGATTATTACGATGCTTAATTAAGAGAGACTCACTAAGGGCTACATAGTCACACTGATCACATTTGGGAAATTGACAGTTACGCGGAGGTGGAATATTATGCCTTGTATAGAGATGGTACAGCAAAAGATTCCTCTTACTTGCTCTATGTCCACAATGTTCACAAATACGAGCATCGATTTTTTCCATATGAACTTCTTGCAAGTGACGTCGATACTGGTAATATGTTTCAAAATTTACAGGTTCCTCATTTGAACCACAAGTATGACACAGCCAAGGCCCAGTAGTATTTTCAGCTCCTGAGACAGTCTTTTGCTGGCTAGGAAGGTCTGAAAGTGGTTCCACATGTCCACCATGTTTCAACACAACAGCTTTTCCTTTACCTGCCACTTCTGATTTCACGACCACATAAGACACTTTAGATTTTACCAACTTATTTGGATCTGTTTCAGTTGCTACTGCAGGGGCTACTGGTTGATTGCCTCTTTGCATTATTTTTAACCGAATGTTTTTATTGTTTTTCACCAAGTGAGGATACTTCTTCAACACCTCTGTAATTATTTTAGCATGATTTGACAAATTTCCTGGCTCTGTAACACTTCCAACTGACACTGTTGTTGCTTTATTTACTGATGATTTGATTTCTTTAGAAGAATTTTCTTTCCCTTCAGATGATTTGTCATCCAAAGAAAATCTCACCTTCTTGGAGCCAACAGGTGTGGAAGTTGACACAGGAACAGGTTCTTCAAATGTTGGTTGTGACTTGAGAATTGACTTTTGAGGTGTATTTACTTGTTGGGAAGGCGTAGGCCCACTGAGAACACCTTCAGGATGTTCAGATTCTTCATCCATATCATCATCATCATCATCATCCATATCAGCAACTGCAAGATCATCATCAACATCTTCACTACTATCCTCCGTATCAACAAGATCTTTACGGAGCTTATGCTCCGCAATATACTCCTTAACTGCCTGGAGATCCACAATTTTGGGCTTCTTGGCTTCATTAGGATCAGTGACAACTACAGGTCTTTTAATACTAACTGCAGTACGACGGACTTCTTCAAAACTAACTGCACGGTTTTCAGGCCTTGGTGGAACTGGAGAAGTAATTGCTCTTTGACATTGTACCAGGGGTGCTGGGGGCACTTTTGGCCTATCTGCAGCTTTTACCAATGGCTTTGTCTCATATGAAATGTCATCAAAACTTGTTGTAAATGGTGGAGTTTGTTGGATATCCTCATCAGGCCATTCAAACCGAGTTGGTCGTGGAACCTCGTCAGCCTTTGTCATTAATATACGGCTGGGCCTGTAAAACAAAAAAGAAGATATTATACATTGCAGGAACTTTTTTGTTTTGAGTAGTTTAACATGTTTCAAAACATACCCTTCATGGTTAATAACAGATGAATCAGATCCATACGATGGAAGGGTGGGAGCACTACGCCTTTTCCAGATAGGTAATCTAAAAAAAATAATTAACAGCTATTGTACACTTTTTCTTATAGAAATGTTAAACACTACACATTATGTCCACTAATATGCATATATTTCAAATTTATTAACTTAATAACTCACTTTCGACCAGGAAGAGGTTCAGGTAAGTCAGAATCTATTTGCTTTGGTACTATTTTCTTGCCTTGCAAATTCCAAGTCACTGGCAATGGCTTCTTAATAGGGACTGGTTTTTGATGTGTATTTGATGGTGTTGCCTGTGCATCAAGTAATTTTGTCAAAACAGTCATATTCATCTGCTGGGCAGCAGCATACAGTTGGGTGTGTAGTTCAGTTCGGAATTCCAATCGTCCTGTGTACATGAAGCTGCAAAAGACATTTACTATTTTAGTGTAATATGACACTTGGGCACTTAAGATTATTTAAAAATATGATACCCTTTCATTAATCATAGGTACAAGAAATATAAACCATCTAGGCTGGGAAATGAATAAATCAATTAATACTAATTACAGCACAGTTCAAAGAAAGGAAGTAATTCTTGGGTAATGAATAACTCAGATTACAGAAAAGTCTTACTTGATGATAGGCACCACAACTTCTGACTGAAGATCTGCTGGCATGCGAATGATACAAGCTCCGACATTACAGCCTTGTTTCTCAAGTGTCTGAAAATACTCGGTGCAAGCATTAAGTACAAGACGATGCACCTGCAAATAAACACAGAAATTAATAAAAATTATAATGCACCAAGAATGTACTTACACCAGTAAATACAAACAAACATACTTTAACTTGATCATTGTTACTAAATTGTAGAATTAGATCACAATATTCACTTCTATTAAAGAATTGTTGCAGTCTTTGAAGGAAAAAAATTCCCCAATTGTCAACTTTTACTTGTTTCACATTTCCTTCATTCATGGTTGCAATGTTTACATTCTACAACTTAATCACACAAAATGTGTGTATAAACTCATATCTGCATTCTGAAAATAAAATAAAATGTAAGGATACACACATAGGTTTGTGCATCAAGATATTTGGGGGTAAGGTCTTTCCGTACGGCGTTGACGCTATTTCCATGAAAACCTTCCAAGATTTGACATTTCATATCAGCTGAGATGGTGCTTAAAAGTATCTCTACCGAAGGATAGGAGAAGCAGATTCAAGCACATTCAATGCTCCAATGTGTCAAAGCACTGTAGGGAGCATATCGACATATGCACTCTATAGAAAATATATAAAAGTTTATGAAGAAGCTGCAAAATCTTCGAACGGTAACCTACATCCCCCACCATCTTGCTGTTTCTTCCTATGTAGAGATATTGGAAAAGGTTGAAGCGTAAAATCATCACAAAACCACACAATAAATATCCAACGCATGACCCCTTGATCAAGACACTTATCTTGCCTTGTTGATAATGCACTAGCGTGTCGGTTTTCCGGAATTCGTCGCAAACGGTACGGAAAGACACAAACGACATGCAAGGTCATTCGCGGACGGTATTCCAGCTGCATTTAACGAATGTGCAGTACAAGTATAAATGCCAGCTCCCAAAATAACACGTTTTCGATCATACTTTGGTAAATATGCATATAATGGGTTTGTTTTGAACAAATTCAAATATACAGACCAAATACAGAAAGTTTCAAATATCCGACTCAGCTCCATCTCTTAGCTCTCCCTCGATTGCCAACAGGGTATTGAACAAGTTAGTTAGAGAAGCTACACATAGATAGCGGCACAAATTCTAGACGCGCCATTCGATTCCCCGAATCAATACGAGGAATACGAGCATACTGCAACCTAAAACTGAGAGTACAGGTACTGAAACGCGGTAAATGTGTCTTTGTACGTTCTTCCCGCTCCAATTAGATTATGCTTATAAATTATACAATTTGCACACAAAGTTAAAACACCTAAACGAGGAAGCCCATCACAAAAATTTGAAATTGCAATTTGTACCTGTTTGTAAAAGTTTATCGATTTCGCCGTCATTATATCAGATGATACGTAGTAAAGTTATATAGAACCCAATAAAACGACAGTATAAATTATAAAATGTATAAAACTGTCCATTATGTCACAATCGTAATTCATGTTTCTTAATATTTCGTGTCAATCATCTCAATCCCTTTACTGACGGAAAATATTTCACTACACCGTTGTTGGTTGTTGTTTTTCGTTAAAATTAAAAGGAAGAAATGTATATGACTTTGTTTAAGGTTTGATTAATCATAGACGTTTTCATTCCAACAAGTTCTCTGCATTTAGCACTAAGTTCTAGTGAAAAGTTCCTGTTTAAAAAATTGAATTGTTTGTGTAATTTAACTTTCCATTGGGCCTTTCTTTTCGTTAATAATTTCAGAGGACAACATTCTCTACATCTTGAGTGCATAAACAAAAACGATTTATTCATGGCAAACGCACATATATGAACGCAACCATGGTGGGAAGATAGAACGTAACCAAATCTCTGAACGCTACCCCTCATTCGACTATCGAAGGAGGTCTATCGATTGTGTGTCTCGAAATCTCGCAAAGGTCCACCACTCTGAAGAAGGAAAGCGTGGTGACGTCTCTTCCGGTATATTCGTGAGGTAAATTGCATTCGGTGTTTGAGTACTATAATTTTATTTACAGGCATCGACGTATGTATCCAATATTTCACGTAGTAAACCAGTGCTTTTAATAATATGCTAGTTATAGATTATGTTAATAATAATGCTATCTATACATATATTAAATTTAAGGGTTTTATCGAGCTCGAAAATAACGTGATAACCCATACCGCTGTGGAAAAGTTTTAGCATGTGTGTATGTTTCCAGATCCCTTTTACATCATGGGGAGATATTCACGAGAACCTGACAATGCTACAAAATCTTGTAAAGCCCGAGGATCTAATCTTCGCGTTCATTTTAAGAATACCAGAGAGACAGCAATGGCAATGCGTAAGATGACCCTACGTAGAGCTGTTCGTTATCTTAAAAATGTAATGGACCATAAAGAGTGTGTACCTTTCCGCCGTTTTAATGGAGGAGTAGGACGTTGCGCTCAGGTAAGTGTGCAGCGCAGTTGATGCCATCAGAGAATTTTGTTTTTCCAAAAAACATCTGTGAAAGATTAGCTAGAGTTATTATTTATAAAGTTCATTTTGGTAGTCAACCGAACATGGCTAGTTTTCTCCAGGGGAGCATATTTACTATTGTGTATTTACATTCTTTGAAATGGTGTCCTATTAAATAGTGGGATTCGAATTTTCTTAATTTAATGCCAAAGCTGAATAAGCATTCGAATAGCATCATAATTTTTATTATCATTATTGGATTCAGTAATGTTATTTAAAAATGTCTATAATTAACTCTGTTGTAAAGAATTACATTCCATTTGTGTACAGTAATTTCGGTGCGATTCCGTACACTTCGCCAAAAATGACTTGGAGTGGAATTGCAATTCATTTTGGAAAAGTTCAGCGTGGTTATTGAATATTGAAGAATTTGAACGTCGTTTCTAATCATAGTATTTGGTCAGTTAAATTCAAAATATTAACTTGTTTGTTGACATGTTGAGATATTAATTCTATCTTTAGGGCTATAAGAGCAACAACTTAATATATTGGACTGAAATTCATATGCATTAAATTAAATGTACGTTAAAATATGATTACTACTCATAGAGTTGGAGATGTGATGTATTATGTAATGTTTAGATATTATTTAGGTATCTTCTGATTTATGTATGAATTATTACATTTTAATGTGAGTAATTATTTGGTTTGTCTTCGTCCAGTGTATTAACTGTTGTTGCTCTTGTCCTGACGGGAGATGGAATACCAATATTCTGAAATGTGTAAAGATTGTGAATTAACTATGACAAATCCAGTCAATTTACCTAGATTGTTGTGAACATCCAACATTTATTCTAGAAATGTGAAATACAAAGGACTGTAGAAATGTGTAAGGGCAAATTTAGGTTAGGTTAAGGTTTCTTGTGAAGGCTTAACATTTATTTTCTTTTGAGAAAGTAACCAGTTTAGTTTTCAGAGTTTGCTAAAAAAATTGAGATTGAGAGGAAACTATTGTAGATCATTTCAGTGATTGGGTGTAATTTAGTAATGCTGGGGGTTTTGTAACCAAGCATAATTTATGGAGCTATTAAGAAATGGAGAGAGAAAAATGTACTTGGTTTTGAAAGTGAGAAATTGCTTGGTTGTGAAATTGCAATTTACCTGTGGGATAAGTCCTAGAATTATTAAAATTTTGAGGTACACTAACATGTTCCACGTTGACAATTAAACAAATTTAGTCATTCTGCATCTTTTAATCCTAGGGTATTAATTCTTGTTAAACAAAGGAAATATTAATACTAAAATAAAAAAAGAAAACTTAAGTACTTAAATAATCAAAAAATACTATAATAAAAAAAATACTTGAAATAATACTTAAATAATGTCAGAAACCTGGGTCTGGGTAAGTAAGCAGTTATCCCCTTCCCAAATAAAAAGCTTCTACAAAAATGTGAGCTCTTTAACGTTTATTATTTTCTTTTGACTATAATATTTCTTCAAAATAAAGCCAAATACAACGTGACAAAATTGAACGGTTAATTGCATTCTTATTATTTGCAACCATAACCCCATTATTGTTTTGACCTTATTTTTCTGAAGCCTCAATAGTTAGTAAAACTGTGAGTAAACATCAATAAAGTCAAATTCCCCCACAAACCATCAATATTGTGTAGTTTTCATTGCTCTCTGATTTCAACACTTCATATGTTTGCTCACAATTTATTAACTATTGAGGCTTCAGAAAAAGAATGTCAAAACAATGGTGGGGTTATGGTTAATGAATAAGAATGCGATTAACCATTCAAATTTTGTAACATTGTATTTGGTCTTTTATTTTGAAGACATAGACAGAAAAGAAAATAATAATTTTAACATTTCAATTCTGATCTGTTCTGATGTCTCCTATCATGTCTGTTTAGTCTCACGGCGTGGGATTTTCTGCTAGTGCCCTGATGTTCTCCATCCCATTATCTTGGCCTGCATAGAAATATTACTACACCCAACTAGTGCTATTTGTTGAACGAAGGATAATTGTACTTGCATTAAGAAGGAACTTGTATTTTCTAATCTTTATATTTTCAAAAATTGACTAGGAAAATTTCAAGAATTAATTTGTTTTGCTTTATTACATTTAATTATAAGATTATTGCATATGATGGCACTAAAATATGAAAAATGTCAAAACTGAAGTTGATATTTCTGGAAGATTGAAACTTATTGATTGAAAGAATTGAAAAATTTAAAATTATATTTATTTGAATAGTATTAGGACATTCATAAATTGTGTATAATTGATAAATTTATATTTTTTATTTATAAATGACCCTCTCATATCAAATGAAAACTTTCAATTTGTATGTCTTCCAGGGGAAGGGATATACATGTGAAATAGTTGTACTGGGAAGTAATGCTATTCTTATTTGTTAATTTAGGCTAAGCAGTGGAAGACAACACAGGGTCGCTGGCCAAAGAAATCTGCTGAGTTTCTTCTGCAGTTGTTGAAGAATGCAGAATCAAATGCAGATTACAAGGGTCTTGATGTAGATCGTCTTGTAATTGATCACATTCAGGTTAATCGTGCACCGTGTCTTAGAAGACGAACATACAGAGCTCATGGTCGCATTAACCGTAAGTTTATAGCATGTCCTTTCGCAATGAAAGTTTTGGACTTATATATGAAGATAAATTAATCAAATGTTTCATTATAATTCTGTTTACAGCTTACATGAGCTCTCCCTGTCACATAGAAGTTGTTTTAACTGAAAAAGAGGAGGTTGTTGCTAAAGCATCCCAGGAGGAGCCTTTGAAGAAAAAGATTTCCAAGAAGAAACTGGCGAGGCAGAAGGAGAAGATGATGCGTGATTAAATGTTTAATATGACAATTTGAAGTGAACTGAATGTTATCAATAAACCAGTTCCATTAAATCAATTTTTTTTTTTAAACCCACTTCATCAATTTGTATGAATAGTGTCTTCAGTTTTGGCTTATTGGAAGAGCAAGTTAATTCTGCTGAGATTGCTCGGTGACATCAGTTAGGAGAGGGAATTAATTTAATCAGAAATATTATACACATAGTGCTGTATATAAAAATTTGAACTAGGATGCTCATTACATGGTCTCTTAGGGCCCTATTTTAGTAGTGTCTTATGTAAGGAAATGCTTATGCACAGTGTTTTCATTGAATATATTTTCAACAGTATGATGGTGGTACTGTTTCATGAGGCAAAGTCATTTCAGCTGTATCGGCCATTTTAATCCTGCCAGGTGATGGTCTTTCATTTGTGCCTGTGAGGCAGCTGTAACTTCTGTATTTATTGGTAATATCTTAAATAAGAATGAAGTATATTAACCTCTATTAGTAATTTGAAAAATCGGCCGATGAGAGGGGGTTTCCTTATACAATCAGGCTTGAAGTTGAAAATAATGCAAGTTGCTGTACTGCTTTGCATGTGTTTAGTTTTTTTATGCCTTTCATTAGCATGATTAGTTTGAGACCCCAGTGAAGTGCTTTATATAATTAGCAAATGTCATTATAGTTATTTTACTACTAATATGCATAGGACATGCATTTCTAAAACCTAATCTGAGTAAGAACGATATATTTCTACCACCCAAGTAAATGGCAACATTGATTTACTCCATCCCCAGCTGTCAAGTATAAAGAAATATTTAGACAAAGCAAAGTTGGCCACCAATCTTACTAAAACTTTTACATCAAATGATAAAACATCGTTTGTGTGTCATTCTACATAATCTGTAATATAACATAATTGTCCTAAACATTTTGAATAAAACTGTCGTAATTTATCGATCACGCAACTGTTGGGCATTTATACACTATCACTAGAATAGGGAAATATAACTAGGAGCGTATTTTGACTTCACTAAACTACAAAATTATCAATAAAATGTTTTTAACATGCCCTAAAAGCAAAGAAAAAATGACGTAACATTTAATAACAAATTAAATTGCACAACTCAAGCATTTGAATGTTACTGATGTACTCGCAGTTAAGTACCGAAGGGGGGCATGTCTCCCTAAAAAGGCCTAGAGAAAAAAATGGTAACTGCAAAATGAATAAAATTGAGAAACGCATGAAAATATAGTAGAAACGTCTAAAATATTTCAATTAAGGATCAGCGGATTCTGAGAGCCTTTTAGTTACAAATGGTATTTTTATTCTCGATGTATTTTAGCCCAATGGTAAGCATGGAAAATATATTCGACTGTTGTCCAGAGGCGTGTAACACGCTCTTACGTTTACTCCGCTTGGCAGCGCTGCTTCGGCGACTTCCTCGTATTGGAGTGCATACTACTTTTTTAAATACAAATACTCTGTTGGAGTGGCCGACGCAACAGGAAATAGTCAACGGAGTAGGTGTCAAGTGAGTGATCGTGGGCCGCTATGACCTTTGGCGCGATTACAGTGTGCCCGAAAGAATATGGCATGGATCTCTTGCATGAGCCAGGAAACGGCGCGGTGATTAGTAGCGAATCCAGGGGGGAGGCACTCCCCCTCCAAGAAAATGTTAACTTTTCGTTTGTTACCTTCTTTTATTTTGAAAAATTGATTTAAATAATCTTTTATATGATAATTATGAAATTATTTAAAAATAATATTGTGTTTACACTCTACAAAAATAATATAAAATAAAATAGCAAACGTTTATTATTTAACGAAACTCTACAAAATGATCGGCTGGGTCCGCCCCTGGCGGTAATAGTCGAGAAGAAAACGAAAATATCCAAAAAGGAATAAGACGGAAAGAGAAAGAAATTAATGAAAATAATAAGAAGATGCTTGAGACATTTTGTGCAAACCTGACGACTTTATTTAGTACTGGACAGTAATGTTCGTATGTAAGTGAATGTTTCATTTATAAATCGACATACGTTTTTATTTAAATTTAATGTGTTCACAGTTGTATCATAGAATGAAAAAAATAATATCCTAAACCTTCCTAGTTTTGCAGCTTTGAATTCAACGATTTTAATAACAAATTATTACTTTTACTTTCTCGCTACCGCTTACGAAGTAGAAAGTCACGTAATAGTTCGCGGGAAAAGGCGGATTTTCGACAAAAACTCTTATTCTTTGGCCCTGATAACGAAAACGTACATAAATACAGTTGCTAAAATTAGACTTAAAAAAAGTCCTCTTACGATGGTGTAGCCAGAATCCATCTTTTGTGGGTCCTTGATACTGAAAAATTAACGGAAAAACGTCCGTCCGGTGTGTATGAACAACACTAGCGCCTAAACCATGCGTATTCATTCTCACGTCGATTCTGTTTGCATTAGCGGCGCTTTGTTGTGACATGATTGCTTTACAAGTAAATGTGCTTTAAATGATGCCATATAAAGCTTCTCGAAAAATCAAAAGTTTTCTTTGAAAATTAGCTCAAAATTCTGCATTTTCACAAACGCTTAAAATTAAAAGTATCAAATAAATAATGAAAATTGAGTTCAGGTACATTTTGTAAATTTTTGTCAGTGAATCATAAATTAGTTTAAGTTATGAAGCAGGAAATAAGCTTGAAGATTTTCACACAATCGAAGACGCCAGAAATAAGCCACAATTAAGTAATGGACTCCTGGACTCTCTAAGAAGAATACGCAGTGCTATTCACAAATTTGAGGAATCTAGGGATCTGATCACATGTGAGTCGCTTATGAAATAAGCGAGGGTAAAAAATATGATGCTAGCCCCATTTTCGGGTATTGCTCGGTTTTCTAAAAATTAAAAAAAACAACACATTTTAAAACTACTACAATTTCGAATATGATTGAATGTAATAGTGACAGATAATTTCCAGTTGTTTTTTTTGCATATACCTTAAAATCTTTACAAAATAATTCCTTTTGTGGACTTTTTTCGTCTAGATTACATCACAGATTCAAGAGCGCATCAATGTGTAATAGTTTAGCCCGGGCGCCACCAGAGGATGACAATGCTCATAATTTTCTCGACGAGGCTCAAGCAGGCTTCAGGAAACAGGAACACCATTACCCAACATCTCAGAGACGCATTAAGATGACACTCCCTCCTGAAGATGTCAACTTCCTGCTGTCCTAGTAGATTGGAAAGCAGTCTGGCGAGGAATGTTGTTACTGAAAATAGGAAAGGTCGGGATCACAGGCCAACTTCTTGGTTGGATAAAAATCGTCCTGGGTGAGCGCTACCAAAGAGTAGAATTTCAAGACCAATTCTCTAAATTTCGATTGCAGAGACAAGATCTTCCACAAGAAGCGGTTATCACTGGCCAATTCTATAAATTGAGTATAAATTATGTACTTGGAACAATTAGAAGAACACCAGGAGTCCAAGTATTACTGTACGCGAATGATCTGCTCATATGGGCATCGAGTAGCTACCTAAAAGCCTTAGAGTCAACCTTAAAGCCAAACCAGGCTTTAGAAAACCTGGGAGAATGGGACGACAAAAACTTCCTTATAGTCAGCACTTCGAAAACAGTACACCAGATCGGTAGCCTCTCAACTAAGCAGCCCGTGATTACACTCTCACATAAAGGGATCGACTTGGAGAAACAGGACATAGCCAAATAACTGGACGTGTCAATCGATAAGAAAACGAATTGGACATCTCACAACGACGGTTCTGCTAAAAAGCTACAGAAAGATGTCGCCTACATAAGCGCCTGACATGGGGGACCTGAAATGGGGCTCTACCCAGGATGTGTTAATTACGACGTATAAAACGTATTTCGCCTTATCCTGGAATAGCCTGGAAGCGAAGCCACTATAACGGCCAGTGCAATATAAATCCTCCAAACTAAATGTCGCCCAAAATACAGCCCTTAGATTTATCACATCATTAGCGCCTAAACCATAGGTAGGATTTTTCCAAAATGGATATTCTCCGGTCTATCTGGATCGCCACGAGGTGCTGCAATTTTGAAAAACTTTCTTCAAAATTTGGGGGTACTTTACATGAAGCCCTCCAGACTTTTCAATTTGTTTTCGAAAACAACCCCAATTTTTGTTTAAATTTTGTGTAAGAAGGAATAAAAATATGTTTATAAAGATGGCATAGGCGCGATTTTCACGATTAACTCTGCGTTTTCGAAAATTCGATTTTTGTCGGCGTCTTCATTCAACTATGAAATTGAATTTTGCCTTCAAACAAAAGCATATTCATTTATATTTTCAATATTTTCAAACATTGATAATATTTCAATATTTTAAAATATCTCTCACGTCTTTAATATGCTCATTTCCAGCACTTTGTAAACACTATTGCATTTGTGATTGGAAGTGCTTAAAATTACTTCATATGAATATTTTCAAAAACTCAATAGCTTTCTGTGACAAGAGTTTCAAATTTGGTATTTACTGTAGCACTTAAACGCTAATTTCTTAAAAATGGTTCCAATTTTTTAGAAGAAAATTGCCATTTTGGACGAGGTTTTACTGTTTTTAATATTCTTAAAATAATATTTCCATTCTACTATTAGGAAAACAAAAAATTAAGAATATTCAAATAAAAATATACTTTGGGTGGCAATTGATGGCAGGTGGCAAGAGCATGTAGCAAGTCTGGAGAGCTACCCAAGACCAAAAGAAACAGAAAACTAATACGGAAAAGTCTTTGCCATTCTGTTGCACCTCTAGTAGATTTTGGTCAATTTTGGAGGAAATAGGTGCAATATAAAAAAATTACAAAAACAAAATTTTTTCAAAAACAGCTCCAACTTTTTCTTTCAACTTTTGGAAAGGATAGTGCTTAATGCACCCTACAATTTGTCATAACAATGATCCAAGTCAATATTTACGTTAGCGACAATTTGTTCACATCATTGTATTTATGAGTGCATGTTCTTTAAATGATGTCATGTAAAGTTTCTTGCAAACTCAACAGTTTTCTGTGGAAATGAGCTCAAAATCCTGCATTTTGAGAAATGCTCAAACGCCATTTTCTCAAAAACATCTCCAATTTATTTCTTCAAACTTATCCAACTGATAGTGCTAATTGCCCTGTTTAAGTTTAACATATAGTTTATTTGGAGGTATTCTTTGTTTTTGTTTTTTCAAAAGTTACCCAAATACATTATTTTTAAATATCTCTCACATCATTAAGTTTAAAAAAATGACTTTAAATGAAGTTTTTCTAGAACTAAAAAATTGTCTGTAAAAAAGAGCTTCAAATTTTGCGTTTACAGTAATACTTTAACACCCCCTTGAGACACTGAAAAATTGATAAAATGAAGAAGAAAAAAAAAAGAATGTAGTTTGGGCAGCTGGTAAGAGTATGTGGCAAGACCGGAAACTAGACCAGACTAAAGAAATTAGAAAACTAATTAGTACGAGTGTACCATTCTGTTGCACCTCTAATTTTTTCTCGACTGAGCCACTACTGACTACATGTATTGTATATTGCATTGTAGTTGGTCTTGAAAACGACATAAAGAACAAATCACGGCAGATAAGTGTTCATTTAAATATGTACATTAGAGAAAATTAATGTCTCAGAAATAATAGTTCACTTTGCAGCTAATAAATAATGAAAACAATTTACCTTAAACATAACTTCAAATGTATGTTTCCTCTTAGATTAAACAGATTTTATACCATCATTATTTGTTGTGCATAAGTCATTGCTATAAGAACGTACATGTATTCTAATATTACTAATGTTTTAAATATAACTATTTTATACAAAAAAAAATATTTGTAATATTTTCCCCTTAATTTACAAGTTCACTCATTCAAGAAGTAATATCTATTTGAAGTTAGTATTCATTTTTTGCTCTTTCATCAGATGTCTCAATTTTTATCAATGTGCAGGTGAATAATTTCAGGCTGAAAATAATGTACCACATTACATGAACATAATATGTTTCCAATATCATTTTGCTGAAATACCCTTTGTTCCAGCAGCTTTTATCCCAATTTCTCTTCTTATCGTCCTGAAAATAGTGGTCGTAGTAGGTTGAAGTTATGATGATAGATGTACTGGAAAGAAGTACTAACACAGAACAATATTTCTTCAGATGCAAACAAATAAAAATGAGTCTTTTTGAATTTGTGAATTTGCAGCACAATTTACAACAGCTGTGTATTGTAGGCTATCAGAACTCAGCCCAGCAGCTAGGTGTCAGAATTGAAACACGCTAAATGTGCGGTGGTGTGTAGTTTTACCACATGAAATATCCTCATATATATGCTAATCATGAGGGGCAGTGATTACTGCCCAGAAAGTATTTCAGGGGGAGGGGGAACAATTTCAATAAGGTTCCATTTTTGAAATAGTATTTTTTAAGTTCTTAGCACAAAATTTAAAAAAAATGTATATGTAAATTCCTAATGGAATTACTGCTTCTTTGGATGTAATGAGATGAATGTATGGTTACAAAGTAGGACAATGGAAATCGTGTTCCATAGTAAGAACAGAAAATTTAAATTTGTGGAGTATGATGGCATGCGGATGAAACAAAACATGGTTTGAGAAATGAAAAACTTAACACATTGTTCCATCACATTCTTTTGATTTATTTGATCTCTGTAGGAAAACACAAAATTAAAGGCAATTAATTTCTGAGTGTTTATTGTTTTCTCACAAACATTTGGTCATATTTGAATTCTTAGCACAGTTGTGTGATATTTGCACTCGTTTATCAATATTTTATGCTAATTGTATTATGATAATTATTTACAGTGACTGTCTTGATGTAGTGATGACTAGATATTTGTTAAACATTTAAGAAATATGATCTTATGCTAATTAAAATATCCAGCTGGTTTAACTAAGTTCTTGTAAGCATTATGTACATTCACATTGTAATATAGATATCAATCACAAGACAACTGACTTGAATCAGTAAGAATTTACTGGCAATTTGTAAAGTGTAACAATAAAAGTAGTCTATAGAAAAAACATACTAGCAAATACCAATTAAAAATGACAATGACTAATATTATGTTAACTAATACCTACTTCATTAATGGCATCTGAAAATGAGTCGGTTCAAGTGCCTCAGTTTTTTTCCAGTCAGTTTCACAAAAACGAGGCTATTTGCTTTTGTTAAATTTTAGTATAAATTGCCTAATTTAAACCAAATTAAAAAAAAAATTAATTCATAGATTTCTAATGTTCCTTACAAACTCCCAGTACTTGTAAATTTATACATTAAATCAGCAGTCTAGATTTTATTTCAAGAATATAAACAGAAGAGTATTGATGAAATAGGTTATTTGGAAATACCTTGAGCATCCCTAAAATTCCTAAAGTTCTCAATGAAAACCCTATTTATGTAATTTTGTTGCAATGCAACATTTTTGTTTGTGACTTTATTTAGATACCTATTATCTATTGTGTCACACAATATCACAAATTTCTTTCCAAGTTTTCATACAGGGCAATGTAAACATTTACATTTTTTTTCTGCTGATTCAAGAGTTTAGTTAACTTTTAAGCTTAGTTCATTCAATGTATTTGTTTATTAAAATATGGCATCATTCCAAAACAGTTTCATTATTTTGCAGTCTTCATTTGATTTTACCACAATCCTAATTGTGGTGTTTATGAAATTATTTATGGATGATATTTATCACTATGCTAAAAATGATAATTGATTGTTTTGAACATTACAAGCTAAAAATAATTTAACTATGAGCAATATATACAATAATCTATGCATGACTGGTGTTGTACTACCAGCATTTCTAAAATAAAATTAAAACAATGTTTAGCATTTAAAATTGCTAATACAAAGATTTATATTGTCAAAGGAGAAGACAATGCCAAATGATGTTGCAGCTTTCAGTTGCAATACAAGAAAGATGTTCCTCATTACCATATCTACTAATTGACGAGGTGTTTGTTCTTTCAAAAAATGATTCATTTATCAACTCTGTTTGACAATCATAATTTCTTTTAAAATGTTCCTCTGTGAGTAGGTGTCAAGAAAGAGGCTCCCTGGTAGTATTTGGTAGGAACAAACATAGGAGTCCACCTCCTAAAACATTTAAGATAGAACAAGTTAATCAGGATATTCTGTATTATAAACATTTGTAAAAACATTATAATTGAGACATTATTTCATCTTATATTCATTGTTTCTTTTGTTTTGTGCAATTATTACTTCCTAAACACAAGAAATCTCCTTTAAGGAGCACCAATTTTCTTAATTACTCACCTATCAATAAAGCTGCCACTATGAAAGTTGGTGCTGGGCAATACATATCAAGCAATGTTGCTATTACTATGTTGCCAATAATTCCTCCCAATCTAGCTGCAACCATTGAAATTGCAACACCAGTTGCCCTGAAATGAGAAAGGTATGGTATAAATAAAATACAAATATTGCAGATAAATAAGTGCAATTCAACTAATTGTAAATAGAAAATTTTATAATTTTTACCGAAGATTTGTAGGAAAAACTTCTGTTATTAGACAATCCAGAGCTGCATTACCACAACTTATAACACTACTGAAAACAGCTGATACAATGAGATTGTGTTTGGAATTATAAACAAAGTACATTCCAACTGCACAAAGGCCAGATGTAAAAGTACTGAAAACTAAAAATGGACAATGTATTAATATTTTAAAACTTATTTCAATCATTAATAGTGTCTTATTTATAGTAATGTGCATCATCATATCAGCTTGAATTCAAAGTAATACCATACCTAAGAAGAACTTTCTTCCTAGTCTGTCCATGCCTAAAACTGCAATTATGTTGCTAGGGATGGCAGAAGCTACAGTAATTAATGATTCCATAAAAACTTTGCTTTCAATTGTATCTGAGCAAAGGCCATCTTCTGAATGTGAGCCTGTGCTAACTACAAATTCCGTCACTTCACACACTGAAGCTTCTTCACCAGGATGCATTCGATTGAATTCATCAAAGCGATTGAAAAGTTCTGGGAACCACATCATTAGACCATAGTATCTGGAAAAAGATTTTATGATACTATCATGCAAACTCCTCATGTTCGTTTGCATATTTGGTAATACAAACTTTTAAAAGGGCCAGTTTCTGTTATTTCAAAGAAAGTATAAATAATTTGTTTTCATTGTCTCTAAGTAAGAAATTAAGTAATATATACATTGCTAAAAGCATTATTGAAAGCAAAATATCCTTTTATGTGAAGTTCACCATTATAATAAAAAAAATTGCAAAAGTTCATTGGCTGCAAGTTATTCAATTAAACATTACAAATAAATAATTATACACCGATATGTTTCCTCAATGTTTTGAATAAATTTAAACAAATTAATGTTTGAATATCAATGTTCATGTGGTAGACCTTTGTGTATTTTTTATAAAAGTTCACTATTGGAAAATAATATCACAGTTAATATTAAGTTTTTCAATTGATTCTCTTGTGTTGGTAACTATAAAAACTGAGTAAATATTCAATTGCAAAAATTATTTCTATACTAATGGCCTCGATAGACTAATATTTTTTTTGGATCACATATCAATAAAATAAGAAGAAACTGAAATGAGTGAAAATAATTGTTGTACTTCTTTAAAATTACTCACCCAATGTGGAATGTAAAATTTATTATTATGGAGATCAAAGTAAATCTCAATATTGGAGGTATAAACAATTGCTTGCTATTGTTACCAACATCACTCATCATGTGCTTGAACTTTGAACATCCTCCTGATTCTTTACTTTTGTCTTTTTTGGGTTCTATCATTGATAAATCCATGATAAGTTCTTTAACCTGTGAATTTCAAATATTATTATTGTTTGTATTGTTTTATTACTTACATCTCTGGTAGTAAACTAAGATATGTCAATGAAGCAACAAAATACATATTCAGTTATTTTAATTCACCTAATTTGGATAGTAAGTAACATATCTGAAGATAATGTAAATTATAAACATTTGAAACACTTTAATATTCTCAAATTATTTTGCTGTAACTCCAGAGCAAATTTTCAATTTGCTATTGTAATACAATAGTATGACCATTTTTATACTGGTATGTTTTGTAAAACTTGCTCAGTTTTTTTAATGTAAAATGGTTCTTGAACATTTTTGCCTCTTAGAACACTCTTTTATCAAAGGGAACATTTCAGGCTACCCTTCAATACATGTGCAAATAAGCAAACCAAACCTAAATGCAATAGATTTGCTAATTTTGAGAAGATAGTATGTATCTATCCAAAAGTGGATTTTCAGAATTGGCTAACTTTGATATTAAAAGAACATGGGTGACTTCTTCTGTAAATGGATAATTATGGATGTGTTTGTATGCTTTTCCTTCCTGTACAGCACTACTGTGCAAAAATAAGCAAAACTTCCCATCCCATTATATTACAAAAATACAAAAATTACTGGCAAAATATTTTAACTAGCTTGTTGTACAATTGTGAAGTCTAAACATTTTGAACTTAAATGTGTTCATATTTTCCACATTCAATTATTTTCAATGAATATAGCTATGCTGTGGCACACCATTTCAGTACTACTGAGTTACTGAATTATTATGAACTTTTATAATCAATATTCCTTCTAAATAATTGAAAAGGAGATATAAAACTAATTATTGAGACAGAGTGTAAAGAAAACAGTAGGAAAGTGTCCCCCCCCCCAAGTCAAATTTTCCATAATTTTTGCATTTACAAATAATTACATATTTTTAATTTGAAAACAATCAGTAAAGTATTCTAATTTAGTAATCATAAAGATTTTTCAAAATAAATTACATACAATAGGATACAATATAAAGTTTAAAATGGGTTTGGCATAATTATTACACTCTTCAATCTAAGTTTTCCTGAACAGTGGCACTCCCCCTAGAAAATATGACACATATTCATAAAGATTAAAAAAAATCTATAGTATCAAGAATCATTCAATATCTCATATAAATGTGTTATAACAGTAAATCAACAAGTAAAAATACATTTTAAATTCAGCAAAAATGAAAAGTTCTTTATCAGAAAACATCAAGTCGGCTGAACTCTGCACCTCATCTCGCCATGGAAAATTCTGGTGGTGACCAGCTACGATGTCTTAGTGATAATGTCGCCGTTGTCTTTGTGGCGTTACTGACCGGAAACCCTAAGTTCGAGTTCTGTCGTTGGGGGAGTTTCGAATTCTAGCGGTCGACTGCTCAGATCGACCCCTCCTGCCCATTCTGCCTACGTTATCTCCTACCCATATCTCATTCAAGCAAGAACCATTAGACAACAGCAACTCCAAAAAATTCACTCCCAAAGAATTCCCACAATGCCATCTAAATCCCTTCCTCCACTCAGATCTCAAAATGTGTCCTTTGCTACCCCACCCATCCCAACCTTCAATTACAACCACAAACAAGAACCCAAGACCTAAAAGACATATTTTCCATTCTCCAATCCCCTACAAGAATATTCTACCCTACCTACGTACCTTCATCGACGTTCTTAAAGGTCCGGAGGACACTCTCACTAAACTTTTCACCACCAGACTAAAACTAGTTGAAATCCTTAATATGGCTCCCTTATCCAGAATCCTAACCCTTTCCTTATGGAACACACGTGGTGTAATGGCCCAGAAAATAAACATCCTCTCCCAATTCTTTAAAGATTACTCCATTGTAATCCTTGTATTTCAGGAAACTATGCTTACTCCTATCAATTCCTTTACCCTACAGGATTACATATTCCACCAAAACGACAGAACCTTCTCCCTCGAAGGTGGAGGCTATCGCCATCCGACGAACTTTTCCACACACCCTATACCAACTATCCCAACTAACAGCCCTAGAATGTACTGGCGTTTTAACTGGGACCCCCGCCACTTCCATATTTATCATTTCCTCATACAAAAAAAAGTATCCCTATCCCTACCTCCGACTTAGATACCCTTCTTAACCTGCCCATTCCTTCAAAATTGCAGGCTATCTAAACTCAAAATACACTTCATGGGGCTGCTTGACAAGCAACATGACCGGACTAAGACTAGAAAACTTCATTGACAACAAGCCGATACAGTTATAACAACATACAGATCAACAGTCCTCCAGAACCCACCTACACAATTGGCAGTACCCCACATGATATCCTTGACATAGTCCTACATTTCTTCCAACTCCACTTCACCATACCAATACGACCTTCCAAACCTTCCACCATCCTAAATACGATCTTTAAAATATTTCTGGCCACTTCCCAATAATATTCACATCTTTATCCACAACACCATTTCCTCTAAACCCCGAACAGCTCCCAAAACCAATTGGAAATATTTTAAATTCCTACTATCCAAAAAGATACACGTCCCACCCAATATACTAATTCTTTTCAATTCACAAATCCATAGAACACCTTAACCATCAAATCCTACATTCCTACAAAAGAACCTACACCTATACCTGGCATCTACACCCTACTTTCCCCGAAGAAATAATGAAAAAAGAGAAAACTTCAGCGGAAATTCTACAAACACATACGGGACAAGGGCAAGAAACTTCTGAAGCAGACATAAAGACGGATACAGACACTATTACGAACATACGAGACAAACAAATCCAACGACCTTCTCAAGGACAAGATCAGACTCCATAACCTATATAAGGCAATGAAGACAGTACGAAACACCCCAACCCGAATTTCTACTCTCTACATCAACTAAAACTCCTTATCCTTCGATCCCCAAACCATCTCAAACACCTTTGCCCAAACCCTTCCCAACCACTTCCTCCCCCGAGATATGCCTGCCCCCACAATGTAATACTCACCTTCCTGAAAAGCCCAACTTCACCCCCCAGACAGCAAATGACATGATCGACAAACGACGTGTTTGTCAAAGCGGGAGGTGCTAACTTTATAGACGTCGACGAGAAGATCTCATGTTTCAGTAGGGAAATACGCCACATCCGGGGAATGGGGAATCCTTGTTATATCCCGCTTCTTCTCTCAATACATCAACAGGGCTAATGATCGTAGCGGACCGGAAACACTAAATAATCAATCAGTTTGGTTGCCCTTCTGTTGAAAAATTATCCGCTCCATTCCTCCTAAGTCATTTATCAGGATCTACCTTAACTAATAAGTTACTACGTACTTTCCACGATTTTGAAAATTCTGAAATTTTTAGTATGTGATGTTTATCGTTTTTTCACTTTCAAGATATAACATTTTATTTTCCTTTAATTATCTGTACATGTATTTAAGACACATATTGAAGTATGACAAATTCGTTATAACGTTAAATGCATAAATTATTTCTTACTTGATATGTATCTTCCGGATTTCCAGTATTTGAATGATATATCCTTCTGAAAATATTAATAGTTTCTTCATGTTTGCCTTGAGACAATAAGAACTTTGGACTTTCAGGAAGGAAAAATAAAAGAATAGCAACAATAAAACTTGGCAATGCGCAAATGAGGAGAAAAATTCGCCATGAATTATATACAAAAGTAGAAGATTGATACCCTATGCCACTTGGTATAACTAACCAAGCCAAACCTGTAAAAAAAGAGAAAAAACATTGAATTAAAATGTTTACGAGATATTTGTACAATGTTTAAGATTTGATTTGATTAATTTTGATTTTTTGGTCAAAAACAGTAAAAACTCTAGTATGAGACCTATGAGGAAGAAGTTCTTGTGCAAGTTTAATCCGCACGTTTCCTTGAGCTTCAGAATTCTTTCGGCACTCTTTCCATATATGTTGTTAAATGACGAATAAAAGTACCAACAAAGCATGGATAGTAATATTTGAAAACAGAAATGGATTTATTTGATGTCAGATTACATATCTTTCGAAATAATTTTAACTAATGGTGATACAGAATGACACAGACTTTACCGTATTAGTTTCCTCGGTTAGCTATTCGAATTTGCCACTTATGCCTGCTGCCATCTATCGCTGCCCAAAGTACATTTATAAGTCATTTTGGTAATTTTTCGGTTTCCTAATTGTAGAGCGGAAGTATTATTTGAAGATTATTAAAGTACAGTCAAAAATTGGTCCTACATGGCAATTTTCTTTGCAACATTTGGAGCAGCTTTTAAAAAATACTGGCATTTAAGCGCTACTATAAATTCAAAATTTGAAGCCCTTTTTCACAAAAAGTTTTTAGTTTTCGAAATACTTCTTTGAAGTCATTTCAAGTATATTAACTCACAAATACGATAGTGTTTACAAATCGCTGGAAAAGGGCATACTAACGGCGTGAGAGATATAAAAAAATTGTGTAATTTTTAAAGAAACAAATAAATACCCAGAAATTAACTTTATGTCATATTAAAGAGTGCAATTACCACTATCCGTTCGAAGTGTTTGAAGAAAAAAGTTTGTAGCCGCTCTTGAGGAAATGGCGTTTGAGCGTTTCTGAAAATGCGGAGTTTTGAATTAGTTTTCACAGAAAACATAGTTTTTGAGAACCTTAATGTCACATTACTTAAAGCACATTTACTCGTAAATGCGATAATGTGAACAAATTGCCGCTAACGTAAATGTTAATAAAGGAGAGACAAGTAAAAGAATACAGTTTTGTAATTTTGAAAAAACAAAAGAATGACGTAAAATATGGCGTTTATGTCATCTTATAACTGCATTTAGAACCAGCCCCACTAGAAGCCGAAAGAAAAAATTTGGAGTCAGTTTTTCTCAAAAACGGCTTTAAATTTTTTCTTTAAATTTCTGGCAAGAATAGAGTAAAATACTCTTATAAAGTAGAGTAGGTCCGATTTTCACTCTAAACTCTGAATTTTTGTAAACTGCAAAAGTTTGAATTTTTACGACATTTTCCTATAACTACAAAGTTGAAGACAGATAATTTTCTTTAAATAAAATTTGTTCTCCTTAGTGTGTTCTTTCATTAAAATCATGTATATTTTTTTTAACTTTTAGTATCTTTCGTGCAACATTTGCCATTAAAGAAATTACAAATACAAGATTTTCTCAAAAACGGCTCCACATTTTTTCTTTAAACTTTTGATAGGGATATTGGTAAATGCATTTTATAAGATTACGTAAACGCCATATCGCACTATTCCTTTGTTTTTCCAAAAAATACATAAAATATTTTATTTGACTGTATTTGAATGTATTTACGAGTATATGTGCTTTAAATAATGTCATATAAGGTTTCTCAAAAACTGAACAGTTACCTGTGAAAACTAACTCAAAATTCCGCATTTTTAGAAGCGCAAACGCCATTTTCTTAAAAACAGCTCAAAATTTTTTCTTCATACTTTTCAGATAAATAGTGGAAATTGTACTCTTTAATATGACGTAAAGTTCATTTTTTCGAAAATAACAAAATGTAGTTTTTTGAAAGATTTCTTACGACGTTAAAACGCACATTTCCAGCAATTTGTAAACACAATTGTATATGTGAGTTAAAGTGTTTCAAATGACGTCCAATAAAAGTTTTTCTAAAACTAAAAAATGTTCTGAGAAAAAAAGCTTCAAATTTAGAATTTACAGTAGGGCTTAAACGCCATTTTATAGAACGGTTCCAAATTGTTCAAAGAAAATTGCCATTTGGGACAAAATTTTATTGTTCTTGAATATTTATAAATAATATTTATGGTCTACTATTATAGAACCGAAAAAATAAGAAAATTTCAAAAAAATGTACTTTGGGCGGCGATAGATGGCAAGTGACAAGATTATGTGGCAAGTCCGAATAGCAAGCAGAGATCAAAAGAAATAGAAAACTAATTCGGGAAAGTCTGTACCATTCTGTAGCACCACTAGTTTGTGTAATGAAATCTTGATGATAAAAAAATGCACGTGCTATTTATTAATGGTTCTAAAGACTTGTAATACGCTGACAATGGTGTCATTGCTCAGCTACTAATTAGTTTCCTTATCTCATTTGTTTGGAGCAGCTTTTCGGTTTTGCCCTATTCTTTCCCCAGCAGTCCCTTATTGGTGCTTAAAATATGTTTTCACGTTTCAATTTTTCCACTAATACTAGAATTGAAATATAACTGTAAGAATGTTACAGAGAGTTAAAATCTGGTACTACAAACACGTTTGCATTGAAAAATTTGGTGCAGTTTTTGAAAAATATCGTTTGAGTGTTTCTAAAATGTTTGATTTTGAGTTCATTTTCACAGAAAACTGTTGAGTTTTAGTTTTCTTTAAAATTTGATTGTAGGAGGGTGTCCATGAAATTTTAAACATTTGCAATTTTCAAAAATTCAGAGGTAACAGTGAAAGTCGAATCTATGCCATCTTTATTAGTGTATTTCATTACTACTGTGTATTCTTGCAACCTTTTTTTAAAGAATTGGAGTTATTTTTGATAAAATTTTGAGAAGATCCCAGAGGCTTCGTATAAAGACCATCAAAACTGCATTTTTTTTCAATATCGCAGGTCTTTGAGCTAGTCAAGATTGACCTGGGAAAATTCATTTTGGAAAAATGTCTACGAATAGTTTAGGCATAATGTTGTTTACACAAAATAGACGGACAGATGTTAAAAAAAAACTTTTTTCGGTATCAAGGAACACAAAAACGTGTATTTTCGTTAAAATCTAGAAATCGATTTCCCGGAGTTTCACACAACTTTCTCTGTATTGTGAGTGTTGCTCTGTTTATAAGTGTGTAATAGAAAATAAAAACGAAATGCAATTCTGGCCATTTTTTATGAATCTGCAACTAAAATTTCCACGACGTTTTCTTGATGTTTTGAATATTACACAGTTACATTTGCACTGAAGCAATTTACTTTGAAAACACTATGGAGTTCCACAAAACAGTTATTGAAAATACAAGGAGAATGTTTAGTTTCATCAGTTCCCTCTCCACCATTCGTTTTGGTCACACTATTCGGAATCTCCTTAAAAGCGAACGCATTTTTTTAGTCACCCATTATATTAAGCATCTATTGTGTATACTCGTATTTTACGAAGTTGTCGATTATGACTTACTGAAAATCTGTAATATGTAAAGGTTAGCTGAAGTAACGTAGCATTGGCCGTGAATTTATTTAACTCAATGATCTAATAGGCATGGAAATGTACGAATTCTTTCGGCAGTTTAAAATAGAAGTAATTTTATTTACATCCCCTTCACGCTAGTTCCCCTGAGCTATCCGCCGTGTCCCCTTACTTCTCCTCACTCCGTCCGCCCCCAATCTGCCATTCCCGCCTCCACCTTCGACCCAGTCTCACCGCCCCCGCTCGCCCATTACTGGCCGCCCGTACCGGTCTCACAACTCTTAATTGTAAGACAGTGCGGCTGATGTTTAACAAAAACTTGTACTAAGAGCATTCTTTGACCCATTCAGGGGATGAAATTCGAAAAATACTTTTTATAGAGGTTCCTCACTTGTTATAAGAAAGAACCTAATTCCAAATTTCACGTTTCTAGAAGCTTCAGCAATTTCAGCTCTACCCTGACTTGTCTGGGTCTGTTTGTCAATTTTTTCTCTTATAAGTAGATAGTTACAACCAGAATGTAGTCTGGTTCGTTTTAATGTTTGGTTGTGATCACACCATTTGTTCATGTATTTATGTTAGTGAAATATTGCTTCATTATGTATTAGTGTTCTAATTTACTATTTTAGAATTCAAAGTGTTTTGGTATTTTTTGTTTTGCACATGATAATACTTGAAGGTTTACCTGCCACAAATAAATTTCCTAGCGTCCAGAACGCTGCCATGAAACTCAACATGGCTCCTCTTTTATCTTTGGGTTGAAATTCAGCGAAATAAGACCAAATAACTGGACCGCTTCCACCAAGGCTGCAATAGTAAATGCATATTACAATATTATCCCGTGTTGCTTAGCAAGCAAAACTTAAAAACTAATTCAGTTGTTAACGTCATATTAGGAGTAAAAAGAGTTATTTAGTTATAGGAAAATATGAACTCACGCTGCTCCATTTAGGAATCTGAAGAGCATAAATAATTCATAGTTTTGACTAAAGCTTGAAGCTACAATGCATAATGCATTCATTATTGATATTGCAATTAACACCTTCTTTCGTCCCAAGGAATCTGCTACAGATCCCCAGGCATAAGCACCAACCATCATTCCTGAAAAATAATGAATTTTGTTGTTGATACCATGAATTTATTCTGGTAATTAAAAACAACGATAAAATAATTGATGTGAAATTCAACAAACCTATAAAAATGATACTGTTGAGCCATCCTTTTGTTTGTGTACTAAGTTTCAGGTCACATTGTGCTGATGGCAAGATGAAGGACATAGAAATAACATCCATCTCTTCACTTGTACTCACAAAGCCACACACTGCTAAAAGAAAATAGTGAAATTTTCCATAACCTGAAACCATAAAAAATTGGTTTAAACACAACAACAATAATATCAATTTCTTGTATCAGTGCCGGAGTTAAGTTCGTGAAGGACGAGAGCACTATATATATATATATATATATATATATATATATATATATATATATATATATATCATATATATCGAGTCGAAAGTAAACAGAGCCGTACGCATTGTGTCACTCCATACATCGCGACGCCTTTCAAAGGAACATGCAGGAATGTGGACGTTAGGCGTGTTTTCTTATCGCACCTCAACAAAACAAGCGTCGCCATCTCAAGGTGGGAAAGAGACGGCACATTAATTTCGTAAGACGAATATGAAGTCGATACCTGCCTTCCCACACGTAACACGGTATCGTAGATTTCAAGAAGACACTTCCGTTTTCTGTTTACTTACACAAGAATGTTCTGTTAAAAATATAATATTTAGTTAATAGTTATTTTAATGATAAGTCATTTTAAATCAGTTACAGCATTCAATCACAATTACAATGTATAATATAATGCAGATCATCATCTGAAAGCGGTATTCGAACGGTTAGATCTCTTAAAACGTTACTCTGTCATCAGGTATACAAGAAAATACAAAAAGCTTAATACAAGTAAGTTTCGCAATTATATAACTATTGCTTCCGTTTCTTCAAGATGGTACAAAATTGAAGTAGGTCAATTAAGTAATTTTAAAATGTGAGAAAAAATACAACAAGCAAAAAAATCTTTAGATCGTATGTAATATCTGTGAACCCCTCATAAAAAACTGAGATTTTTAAAGAACTTATATCCCCTTAACTGTGCCACCTAATAATTGCATTGTCTCAAAGCAGTTGCTGCCTCTTTAGAGGAGACCAGGTTTGTGTAATACCACATTCCCATACTACCGTGATTTGCCCGCTTTGAAGATATTTAAAACAGGTCAAGTCAAGCAATGTGAAGGATTTCGAACTTTATTTTAATAGACTTACAGAAGTAAAGGAAGCTTCGGGTGGGCGAAGAATTCCAAACAATTTTGGGTAAGGGGTTGACGAAGGCATGTCAATTACACGTATGAATGCGTTAAACATGCAGGGATATAGCTAAAGGGAAATTAACTTATCAGCCGGCTTTTCACTGATTCATATGCGTCGCAAAAATCATGAAAAATTGAAACAAATGACTTGTCATATCAACGGTTTTGATGAAGTCTGGTGTTAGTATAATTTACACATTAACATGAAATGTTTTTGAGGTTTGTATAGGAACTTCAGTTCTACATAAACCTCAATGGATACTGAGTGGAAAATTTAAACGATGCAAGAAAGTTCTTATAGAATTATTAGATATAGGAAACGGGTTGTAATGGAAGAAATATCTCCTTGGAATAGTATAAGGTAAAAGAACTGTAAAAGTTAATTTCGTTTTCTCGAAACGAGAGAATTTATAATGTATCACAAGGCAGTATCATGCATGATATGGAAATATTTTCTTTACATTAGGTGTCGCGAGAAGTACTTATCGAAGACAATTTGCTACTCTTAATATTATTATATCGTATTATCTCTGCTGCTTTTCACGACGTGAAGTGACGATTAAACCACTGAATAATTGTATCATTCATTTCTTGCCACCAACAACTGGTTTGAAGGTAAGTTTCGATTTCAATATCATATGATTTTTATATTGTGAATAAGGATATCTCTCAAATAGGCCATTAAAGTGATTTTTGAGTTTTGAAAAAATGTCGCGAAATGAAATTATTTCCCTTTGAATTACGCGCATAAAATATATTACAATTAAAGAAATAAAACAAAACTGAACAATCTGTCGAACTACGGATACTAGAGTGCGGTCATAAAAAGTTATTTAAATGTAAATTTATTATTTACCAGTAAGTTCAATAGCCTTTTCAAAGTCTGCTCTTTCAAATGTCTCTTTCCCCTTCTCAACATCTGGCTTTAGTTTCTCAGGTGGGATAATATCTGGAACAGAAAAAAACACATTATTTTGTGTTATTACAATTATTCACAGTTGTTACAATGTAATGAGCAGTAATTCACAGTGTCTTACCTCGAAGTTCAATCTCCTTGGAGAGTCCATTTACTTGTTCTTTCACATCCTCTGAAATTAAAATAGTATCATAAATATTTGTGCATTGGCCAACATTTTACGTAATAATAACAAGTTATTAAGTATACGTTTACAACAGGGAAGACAATAATAACAGAAAATGAAGTATCGCCCGTAATAGAATGACGCTTCCAAAACCGTGTGAAGCGAAATGACGCAGTGCCGACGCTCTGCCGATAATCAAGGGCTATTCGTCTGATTCTGTCTTCAAGTGCGAGTAGTCCAATCGTGTGCATAATACGGAAGTGAATGTCAAACCACCTTAGTCACTATCGAGAAAAAAAATCTCTCGCCATTTCACTTCCTGTACTGCAGGTAAGCCACTAATCGGAAGCCTATATTGGCAAATAATTCAACGCTTTAGGAATAGTAAATCTATTATTTTCATTAATACATTTATTGTTTCAGTTATATCGAGACATACCCAGATATCACAAGGGAATTATTGAGTAGAATAATACGAAATAGTGGTTCATTTTGAAGTATTGGTACCCGGGAGCGAAAGTATAAGAGTCGTATGTTGCATTTACAAAGAGGACATTGGGTAGCCATGTTCGACATAAAAGTATTAGATGCAAATATTGTGCTGTAAATATTAGGACTTAGAAATGTTTGAGGCCCGAAATAAACAATAAATATAAGACATTGGAGATTCTTAGGACAAAACATACTTGTGAATTGGGAGAACGACGTTTATAGAATATACATTTTTATTTTGGAAGAATCATCTGACGAAATACAAGAAAAATGAACAACTAATGGTGACTGGTTTTAGTATGGGTGTAGGCGTCCAGTCAAGATAGATGACTTTCGGGAAACAAGTTGCAGCAAAAAACAAAATTACTAACAAAAATTTGGAAAACAAACGGAAACAAATGTGACATATTTAATCGAAGTCGTAATACATATTTCGTCGCTGCCCTGAGGAAGCCTGCGACATGTCAGGCGAAACGTCGGCCTCTCAGCCAACGACGCGGCGTCTCCCGGATAGCCAAAAAATTACAGATTACTTGGAAACAAATGAAGGGGTCCGCACTTCTAGCATTGATATAATTGTGACGAGTCACGGTGTAAGATATATATGTGTGTTAACTAACCGCCTTTTGGGCAAATTTTCCGAAGCCAGGTTTTAGGATAGTTACTGGCTTGTCCGTGCGGTTCGAACGATTTGAATTGAATTGAATTTGCCTTATTTTACGTGGCGAGACTCGAGCCATCAGGCCCGTTCTTCCGTCTGACCACGCAAATTTCGCTACGGTCCTTTCATCAATTAGCAGAGAAAGGAGGTATTTCTTGGGCGAGAAACGGGCATTTATGATGGTTTCGGTATTTATGATGGCGTCTCGCGCATTTAGTATTTTCTGGTATTTCATTGCAAGAAAGGGATATTGGTCACTGGACACACATAATCGTGGAGGCGCTACAGTAAATGTATTGGAATCCTTTAAGTCTTAGTATAAAGCATTATGGAGGTGCTAAATTAAAAAAGAAGTGTAAAGTAAAGAATGAGGATTTACATTTAAAAACAGGAGTTGAAGTTATAACAACAAAAAACAATAATAGGGATTACATTATATTACTTTTATAATGTAATTATATTATAAAACTTATAATGTGATTATATTATAAAACTGTGTGAAATAGCCTCACGTAAGCTTCAGCTTTAGACTGGGAGTGAACACACATAGATATTTCTTACACCGTGGGTGAGTACGCAATTTATATTTTATTTTGTTACAAGCTGCATCTTGTGCTACCAACATAATTTTTGTTGCAAGCACTCGCATCAGCAAAGTGTCATTGCGGAGAGAATTTCCTAGCGCACTGTACTTGTAACGTGAAATTTAATTTTTCCCTCAGTTTTTTTATTCTATCATTATTTTGTGTTATCAAGTGTTTTAATTGAAGTAAAATTTTCGGAATCCTAAAGAAGAAATTAATGTCTGCGAATGGAAAAAAATACTGAAACAGTTCTTGGATATATGTTGTACACAAAACGTTGGAAGAAAATAATACTGAAAAAGTATTGTAAAGATATACAAATAGCACTCAAAGATATCAAGAAATTTACTGAAATAACAGTATTAAAATTAATTAAAATGATACTTTACCGGCGTGAAGATTCTCAACACATAGCCCTACATTTTCGCCAAAGTCTGAAGATAAATTTTACATAATTGAACACATAATTATTTTGATATAATTACAGTATTTATTAAACAATGTTTGCAGGCAGCTACTTCTTCAACGAAAGATTTGAATTATCTACCAGATTACTTTCAATCTATTCTAGAAATAACATGCAGAAGTTTGCTATCTCCTAAGTATTAACGTGCAAGAAAGAAAAAAGTAACAGGCTTTTTTGCAGAAACCACTTTTTTCTGCAATAGCAGGCAGTTTGTGAATAACCATATGTAACATATAGTAACTTTAATGCACATTATCATGCCAGAACATGCCGTGAAGGATTCATTCTCACTGCAAAGCAAAGAGGCATCTAAGACTGCTAAATCATTTCTAAATAACATTATACCTTTAATAGACCCAAACACTGAACTTAATTGAAGGCTATCTGAACATATATTGTCTTCACTGTGTTCAATTCCTGGATCCATGATAAAGGCACTGTAAAAATGAAAATAAATTAGAGATCGAAAAAAATCTTTTAATTATTCCAGAAGAAAATCATATTTTGTTTTCGTTCATTTGGTTATAATTTGCAGTTATCTGATAGAAACGTATTAGTATTACACAGTGCAAGATTCAAAAAAATAATTATAACAATATATTCGAACATACTGCTTATGAGAGAAGAGTACCCAATGTAAAACATATTTATTTAAATTTAACTGGTGGCCGCAGGTAGCTAAGGCTACCGATTTCTGGCACAAGACATTAACAATAGCAAAATAATAATAGTAATAATAATAATAATAATAATACTTGATTCGCTGAAAACTACAGAATTATAGAGACCATTTGGAAGAGAAAATTGCTCTTTTTTTAAACACCTTCAAAATGGATGATTACAGGCTAAGAAAAAAAAAACATGTACCTTTGGAATAAGAAATCTACCATAACCTGTGTACACGAACTTGAGAAACACATAAAAAGGAACACTTATAGAAGAAAAAATAAAGGAGAGAGAGATAATTTTAAAGATATATTGCAAAAAAATGGAAGGGTACCAGGGAAGGAAAGAGGTGAAAACTTGTTGCAAAATATTTGGAAGAAAGGAAAATGAAACAAAGTGAGAAGATGAAACAATCCCTAGATGTCCCTAACGAATATATAATAATAATAATAATAATAATGATAATAAAACATCAGTTCTTTTCGAGGTCACTGCAGCCCAATTCGGGCCATGGCCTTACCTTCGCGAACTCGGAGTACTAACTAACTCTTTCGCTCTAAACAGATTAATAACTTTCAACCTACCAATAGAAGGTCAAATACTCAGTATGTCCAATATAAGAGCGCAGTAGGTCTAATGGAACAAGATTTACGAGACAGAAAGTCTCATCAATAACACAGAAATCCAAAATTAGAAAGTCTAATAGGTAAACAACGAGGGCCTAATATGTATACAGAGAAGATCTAATAGGTATAAAGCGTTCATATCGTTATTGTCGAGAAAATTCTTCCTGAAAACCAAACTTTAAATTTCAACAATGTTAATTAAATTCCCAACAAGGGAATTGTTTACGTTGTAATATATTAAATCATAAATTCCGGCCAAAATGAGCCCCTTCACTTCATCGAGTAAAGGTAATTTCACAAAGACTACGATTCCGGTTTCCGAATTAAAAACACTACTAAGAATAGAATAGAGAAGAGCTGTCGACGTTGGAGCTACAGATTAAAATTCCTGTCTCCACCAAAACGTTTCAAGCCAGATACTTTCGAAAATTATGACTATTTTCAACTTTTTACTTTCTCGTCCTTATTTCGTTCAAAGAGAAATCATTGAAATCGTGGGCTGGAAATTTTCGACATAAAACTATTGTTGCCGAGTACTGGTAACAAAAACGATAACATAAATCTCATCCCAAAATATAGTCAATTACTTTCTGTAGAACATGCTGTGATAATGAATTCATGTTTTATGGGTCCTCGACACCAGAAAATCGATTGACGGCAAAACGTCTGTTTGTCCGTCGGTGGTCAAAGCTAGCGCATAAACGTGATTTTCTTCAAAATTTGATTTTCAGTTGATTTTCTTCAAAATTGATATTCTCTCGATTTTATTTAAATTAACTTGAGGCCCTCGGAGTTTCAAACAGTTATTTTGATTTTGGGAGTGCTTTTGATTTCGACGGTATCCTCAACAATATTTTCCAAATTTTATCAAAAGTGGATCCAACATTTTTGATTAAAATTTGTCCTCGAATGGCATAATACTCGTTTAAGAGAATGGCGTAAGTTTAATTTTCGTTAAAATTTCTGATTTTTCGAAAATTGCAAAAGTTCATATTTGTTCGACGTCTTCCTACAACTACAATGTTGAAGATAGAGATTTTTTCCTGAATGAAATTTTTTAATAGAAAGACGGATCTTGAAATAAGGAAATGTACAATTTTTAGAAAATGTGAGTAATTTTTGCGTACTTTTGTGTAAAATATAAGGCAGTTTTTACATTTTTTGCATAAATAACTCCAATTTTTTCTTTAAATTTTCCCCTGATATGTATCAAAGAATGGTAAAAATGTGGTACTGTTCTCATTTCCGGCGAACTCAGTATTTTCGGAGATTGCAAACTCTTAACATTAAAAATTACAAAATAGAAAATAGAGATTTTTGCGTGAAATAAAAATTTTCCTGAATAAGAAGACCTAAAAAAAGTCATGTAGAATATTTTGGAAAAACTAATAGTTTGGCGTAATTTGTGCTTGAAATTCATGCAATTTATAAAAAAAATTGTAAAAAGTGTTCAAATATTTATGTTTTCCTACAATTTTTTGCACTGATAGAACAACAAATACTTGAAAGAACGGCACAGGTCTCGTTTTAGTTGCACTCTCTGGATTTTCGAAAATTGCAAATTTAGAAATAACGCGAGAAAGAATGTGCTGTTTTAGAACCGTAGTTTCTTGTTATACATATAAGGGACTTTGTGAATTAGGCTTACCGCTCCGTATTGTGGTTTACTTGTAGACAATATACGGACGTAATAATATCGAGGACAACATTATATGTATTTCTGTTAGACCAAAATTGTTTGACGTTTGTATTTGTTGAACCAATTTTTTAATTAAACTTGTTTTCGTGAACCTCCCTATATTAGACTTAAAAAAATGAGGCTTCATGTCGTTAAACCTAATCCTCATTGACCTAACGATTATTGATTCTTTCGTTTCAAAGTTACAACAGACTGAGACATAACATTCATAAAACCTACCATTATGGAATTATTATCACAGACAAAGCTACAAAGAAATGTATTTTGCAATATTTATTAGAGTTCTATCAGACAGATAAAAAACTCAATTATGTTGTTCAACTGGCATCAAACATAATTAAACATATATGCTTCTGTGTAATAGTAGCTAAATTATACAAAAATAAAATTTAAATATTATGGAACTTTTCCCGAAATATTTATATACTAAGGTATCGAAAGAGGCACTTTGCAGACATATTGTCAAAGAACCCATATTAAGAATGATAAAGTTTGAAATGAAAATAGATAACTGGTAGGCGCAAAATAATAATATTAATTTTAATAAAAGCCGGGCCCTGTAACCTTGTAACTCTCGTGATTCAAAGGGTAACAACATTGTCTTATCAAAGATATATCCGAAAAGCGTATTCCTATTAGACACACATTCCTTATACATTCATTATAAACACGTTAATCTCTTCTGGATAAATATGACTGGGACTCGGAAGATAACGTGTATCATGGTCATAAATGACCGATACACATATAATAATAATAATAATAATAATAATAATAATAATAATAATAATAATATGAAACTATTTGGAAGATGTACCTGTTTGCTCTTGAGCGTCTGCTTCAGTTTCTACCATTCTACGGCTCAGAACTCTTGCAGGCCTTTCTGTAGGATCTTGGAAACTTCTTTTACTGGAAAAAGAGAAACGAAAATCATTTTGATGATCATTGAAAATTTATTTTTTTGAGATTTTTAATAATGAAAAGAGGGATGTTACAAGTTTTGAAATACGAGTGTATATAAGCAAGCATCGGTAGAGTCTCGTAAGAAGAATGTATTATAAAAGTGTGATTCTTTGAGTTTACACACGTCTTCATATATTATCAAATCGCTTAGCCCCTTATCACATCTCCACACACACGTTCATACTGACTGATTTATAAAAAAAGAGAATTTACTCTATGAAATAAGTATTATTGAGTTTGAAGTCACTCGTTTAACATTTGCAAATTCAAAATACAAGCAAATATTGTTTTAAAATGTCATTTATGTCCCATACAAATGTTAGTATATTGAGATTTCAATTTAATGCGTATCAGAGAATGTGAGTCCAGAGGCATGTAAAACGTCACGTCTGATTAGGGACGTTAAATTGAAATAAAGATACGCATTTCAAACAGTTTGTCGAAATATAAAACGTCATTGTTTTATATTTAGTTATTTAGAGAGAGGGTTTCACGTGTTGAAAATGTAATAATTATTATAAGTATTGTATTGTGGTGTTATATAGGTAAAATGCTTAGCCATATTTGCCTAAATATTTGCATGAGTGATAAGGTGCAGGCTTGTGTATATAAGAGGGTTCATAGGTCTACGTATGTTTGTACAGTGGTATGTACAGTATGTATGATGTATGAATGTATGTGTGAATGAATGCATGCATGTATATTAATGTAGTATGTAAGTTAACTTATCTAAAATTTCGTATATATGTATTTGGATTTGTAGTATTATGTATGTAAATGCCATCTGCATGTGCTAGGTAGTGACAAGGAAATGTTTTTTATTTTGTTATTTTATATATACTGTTTTTTGTAATCGTAATTGTAATTGTTCCTTCATCTTAGTACATTCTGCCTTGGCAACACATTCCCAATTCTAGAATAAAGTTCCTATTTATCTATTTACACGCAGAAACACGAAATGTAGTGGAAACAATGTTCCTTATAATTGGAGACATGCAACTGTGAATCTGTGCGCCGGTGAGCCGGCCACCTGCCGAACACATATGCTGTGCACAAAGCATATCTGGGAAACCAGGGTCCAAAAACGACTAGGATGTCTCTGTTTTCACAAGGACGTGTCTTTTGAAGGAAATAAACATTATGTAATAAAAAATGATGCAAAATAAGTTATTAATGCTATTTATACGTCATATAAAACTACTTTAGACAAAAGCCGTTTGTGACTCGTTCAATGAAAGTAAATTTCCCACGAAGTAACAAAATGTAGATAATAATAATAATAATATTAATAATAATAATAATAATAATTACAATAACCATAATAATAACAATAATCATCATAATAATAAGGCCGATTAAATGGCCGAGATATAGATGTTAGTTATTAGAAGGTATATAACCCTGGGGGATAAAAATCGGAACCAGTGCTGATCTCCAGATAAAGTTACTTGCACCTGCCACAGAGATAATGATACTGATCTATGGTAATTACAGGGTGCATGCACGCGTGGACTAAATCGGCCTATTCGCAAGCAAAAAGTAATGATACTAATAGTATTAATAAATATTAACAAATGGATATTGAATGTTTTAAATATGGTATATATATGTTGAATAAAACGAATATGTTTTGAGTGAATGATATGATATGAAATAGAGGTCTTGGTCTTAATAGTCTTGATAAAATAGTTTTAATCTTCCGCGAATCATTGTGGAATGGCCAACAAAATATTCACGGTAGTGTAGCTGCCTTTGTGTGGTGTGATAGGTGTCAAATATTTTGAACGTCTGCATGAATGGTAATTGTTCTTAATAATTGTTCATTTAATTAGTGTTCTTTTTGTGTTTATTGTAACGTTGCCTGGTATTTGTATATTAGTTTATTACAACTAAATAGGTTTTTAAAATATGGTCTAAACATAAAACATTCTGAATTCATTTTCTTAGTATAACCTTCATGTCTAACAAAAAATATTCAAGCAAGTAGTGAAGTCGTTTTGATATTGGTGTATTAAAACAATATTACCTATATTTTTCGTTCTATTTGTTTATTTCATAGTGATAATAATTTTATTAACGTATTTATTAGCTAAGTATATGGCATCTGCGCACAAGGTCTCAGTGCGTAGTGAAGACAACCAGTGTTTTATTGACAAATGATTTGCCACATTTTATCGCATCCTCTACCCGAACTTTCAGGGAACGCCACAGATGCACCCACATTCTTCAGAACTAATTTTGGTCGGTGTGAGAGACATATGTAGCATCAAATGAAATTTGAAGATCGATTGCTCATTCAAACAGTTCATGTGTTGCCAATTGCATTTATTTATACTTTTCTTCACAATTCAACTATGCACAGTGTAGGAGATTCGAGAACTCAAGAAAACATGCGCAGATTGTACGCTCTTCCGTACGTCGTATACAGCTTTGTTTTATGATTTTACTATAAACACATAAACAAATAAATGAAAACATAAAAGATTACTTTAATATTTGTCTTTATGCGGGGCGATATCTACATGTGGAATATTTCCAGTCTTGGCAACACATTTTCCACATTAATTTCCATGCGGAATGACATCACAAAAATAAGACTGAACACGACTACAGTATTTTCCCAGTTTTAGAATATCCTTTTCTTCGTATTTATTTAAGACGCCTGTTAATATATCATTTTGCCGGGAATATTTAATTAAAAATAGCATTTAATACTCTCGAAGCAACACTATATTTGATTCCCATTGTTAGGTGGAAGAACTGATGATGAAGATATACAAGAATAAGAGAGGGGCTTGTATACTGAATAATAACATCGTAACATTCGCAGACATAACGACTCGTTGGGCAGTCCACATTGTTTTAACTAGAGGGTAGTGTTTGGTGGTTTTCGTGGAGACGCCTACGCATCAGTAACGAAGCATAGTAGAAACACGCTGCATATCGAGGTGTAGGTGGTCAGCCCGATGTTGCGTGCCATGCACGAATGGCAGCGACGTGCATTGAGCTGCAATACGGCGACACATAGACCAGACATTTTGTCCACAGGACTATTTTTATACCCTCACATCGAAAATTGTGATACACAGTCTATTAATTAGAGTAAATTTTTTATTAATTCTTCAATTACGGAATTACTTGAAACTTGGTGGCAGAATAATTTAAATTTACGTTAACTAAGTGTACATTGACCAACAATAAAATACTTTACAAAACAACGTATATTTACAGGTCTACAGCAGAAAAACAAAACTGTACAAAGTAATTTCTAAAAACGTAGTAAAAACAATTAATAAAATACTCTTGTATATGCAAAATAATGTATATACAATTGTCCCTATACGGCCGTCAAAGCTCGCACAATGTCAAATAACACATGAAATAAAGTAGAAAACATGAGTGTATATCCCTTATGTTATCCTTATCATTATGTATATTCCCTGACGTGTCCATGCCATCGCACCTCGAAAATTACGCAAACTGGTCATTCGACTGAATTTCGTTTACGGCTTCTTGCAGCTTATCGCAGCACTTTGGCCGGACGCCAGTCGAATATGCAGGCCTTGGCAAAATGTATTTGCTCGTGGTGCTCACAAGTCATTTTCGAAGTAGGTTGAGGGATATACTGTAGCAAAGTCAAACTGAACCACCGTAAATGAGTATTTTGATACTGATATTATATTAAGCAGTTGTCATTGTAACGCTTTCGTAGCGAGTTGAGAATATGCCCTGCGCTATTTCACACGTGTCTCATCGTGTTTTGCAGGCATTTTAAGGCTTAATGAGGAAATAAGAATGACTTGCGATGTACATAATAACAATGGGTTTAGTGGTCGGTAGAGGTGGATAAATAACTAGGAAGAAGCTATATAATCAATATTTTTTCCGGTGCCCTGAGGTTAGTGTTTTATCTCCGTTTCTAAAAAACACGGGATGATCAGTAAACGTTAGCCAGAGTTCCAAATTTGCATAATTGCAGCTGCATCATTAGTCTTGTTGAAGAAACTGCACTCAAATAATTTTCGCATTGCGTTGTAATTTACTTCAATGTCATTTTTAGACTGCAGTTAATCAACATATTGTAATTCTACAATATATATATATATATATATATATATATATATATATATTCTATTATATATATATAATAAATTTGTGCTCATCTCTGATCTAAGTTTCTCGAAACTTTTTGAGTTTTCGAGAAACTTTATAAGACATTATATGGAGCACCTGTACTCACAAATTCCGTAATGAATGAGAAGTGCCGGTAATGTAAACATTAACGAACGTGAGAGAGATGACAAAAATTTTACATTTGTTTATTTTTTGAAAAATTAAAAGAATACAGCAAAATGGGTTTTTTATAATCTTATACACTAGTGCATTTAGCAATATCCGCACAAAAAGTTTTGGAAAATGGATCTGTTTTTGACATACTCTTTTTTAATATTGTTCACATTTCACTCAAAATTATGGAAAAATACCAAAATGTTAAAAACATGTTTACGAGAGAGAACATTTTGGAGAACAAATTTTATTTGACTAAAAATCTATCTTCATTATCGTAATTGAAGGTATTAGACCCCGAAAAAGTTCAAACGTTGGCAATTTTGGGCGTTCGGAGTTTACAGTGACAATGTGATATATTCCATCTTTATTAGTGTACTTCACTCTATTCTTACAAGAAATGTAAAGAAAAAAACTAGAGCAAATTTTAAGAAATATCGAAAATATCCCCTGAAAAGTATTCCTTTTGGATTTCATACAAAGAACTCCCAAAATTTAAAGAAAATGTCTCAAAATTGCGGAGCGTATTGTCGGGCCAGATTGATCAGGAAATATTAATTTTGGAAGAAACTCGTTAAAATAGTTTAGCTGCTAGTATTGTTCACGAACAGATGGGCACACAGTTGGACGGACAGATGGACACATAGTCAAACGAAAAGGCGGACACACTGATGGACGTTTTGAAAAAAACCACTATTTCGGTTGCGGGGCATCCCCAAACGGGTACCTCGAAATCGATTTTCAACAGCATTACACAACTGTAGTGCGTCAGAGGTTAAGAATGAAGTATAGGGCTCTATGGGCTTTTCCTGTAAATACCCCCCCCCCCGGTTTTAAGACTTTAAAGCTGTTATAAATCATTATTAACATAATTTTTCAAAACAATAATAACATTAGTACAATAATATCTCGAATACAGTATATACTCGTATTTACCACAAATCATAGGGAATATTTTTAGAATTTATTAATTTTTGTGGGAAGGGATACGTTCTGCTTTTGGATCAGCCACAGCTGCGGTGTCACGTGCTTCGGTGACCGTATCATACTGTGCTCAGAAAGTTCGCTTTCCGGTTGAAAACCTTTATTTGTTCGCCAGTGTTTTGTTGTGGTTTGCTTTTGATGGTTTTAATCACGTCAAGATTAAATGTAATTTCGTTTATTCAGAGGTACTTGGCACGGTGTTTTGTTTGTAGGCAGTATACATGAATAAATTTCTTATATTACATAAAATGGCAATTTATGAAGTCAAATTACATAAAATTTGTAATTCATTTCTTAATACATATTCATTGTTTGATGTATGAATATTACAATAATCATTGATCTTAAACGTTGGGGACCAACGGTTCTTCTTCTGGTGAAAGCCATTAACACACACTAAAATGGAAACAAATAATAAATACATTAGACATTCATAAAATGACTATAACAGATATCATGTTATACTTTGTCTGAATACATAAAATTCATAGAGACACTCATTAGTTTTTTGATCATGGTGCCAACTTAATTACGAAACAATTTAAAAGCAAACGATGATGCTCTAATATCTTCTTATAAAATTTACGAACCAGTGACGGTTTTACAATTAGATTCATAACATTTTGCAACAGTTGTATTTGGGAACCAACATTCTCCCCTTATTCACAATGACCTATCTATAAAACCACTTCAGGAAAATGACAATAATCATTTATTTGTTTCTACATCTTTGTGGATGATTTCAGCAAGAAATTTCAACGATATTAAGAGTCGATTGATCGGCTGGCATGAATAATTAAAAACAGAAAGACACCACTCGTCTCGCATCTGGAAATTCAACCTTGCTCCGGGAATTACTACGTCATAATGATATCTGATTGAATTTCCAATAAGACAGCTTGAGGCCAGAGTAGTGGATTTGGTAAATGTTAAGTATTATTGTCGATATGTCAATGATGTATTTATGGTTATTGAGTAGTAATGTTGATTCTGTTCTAAATGCATTCAGTTAGTATCATCCCCGAGTTCAATTTACTTTAGAACGCGAAAGTAAAGGTCAAATTAATTTTCTGAAACAGAACTAAATCAAATTGATTACCAAATGGTTTACTAAAGTGTTTTTTTCTAGATTCACTCTGAATTTTCTATCAAATCACCCCATGACCACAAAAATTTCGCTAATTTACAATTTAGTATATAGATGCCATTAAACTTTCACATAGTAATTTTTATGCACAGAATTTGGAAAAGGTTTTATAAATGTTTTTAGAGACTAGGTATTCATTAGGAATATTAGAAAAGTATAGAAGATTAAATTACATTAAAAATAGAAGTTTTGCCACTATACTATACAAAAGCCGCAACCTAGAATGGATGCATGTATTGTTGTCCGTTATGCGGGTACCCTTTCCCGTCAGCTAAAGGAAGTTTGCAAGAAAAAATATCAAACAGAGTTGGCATTTAGACAAATTAATCAAACCATGTTTGTCAAAAACAATAAAGATCCCATTCACTTGTTAGATAAGTCTAATGTCGTATATAAATTAGAGTGTAAGGACTGTAATCAATCGTATATTAGTACCATGTCATGTTAAGTAAAAAACAGAATTGAGGAGCATATGAGGAATGACAGACTCCCCTCCTCACAACAGAACTCGGTCACGGATCACTAGAAGATGCTGCATCATATCATAGATTTTGATCACCCAAAAATCCTTGCTGTCGAAGAAAATTATTTTGGTAGCCTCACCTTGGAGTTGTTGCATATTAGGACCACTCCAACATTCAATTATCAAACTGAATCCAATATTTTCACATGGTTATACGATACCGCCCTCGACCGAAGGTAAAAGCAAAAGAAAATAAATTCGCTCTCCTAAAAGTTTCCCGTCACTTAGTCTCCCTTTTTTCCATTCCCTTCTCCTTTCTCCCCCTCCCCGATACCCTTCACTATTCCCCTTCCAGTCGAACTTTGTTTTCATTTTTCCAACGGCGTGTTCTTCTGTTTTCATTCAGTTACGACCTACCGCACAGCCCACAACGATGGAGTTGTCCGTGCCGATACTGCGCGGTCTCTTGTTTTGCACTAGTGTTTTTCAGTAGCTTACACACAAAGCACCATATTGTATACTATATGTCTAAGTATGCAAATTCAATCAGATATCATTATGACGTAGTCATTCCCGGAGCAAGGTTGAATTTCCAGATGCGAGGTGAGTGGTGTCTTTCTGTTTTTAATAATTCATGACAGCCCATCAATCGACTCTTAATTTCGTCGAAATTTCTTACTGAAATGCTCCACATAGATGTACATATAAATAAATTATTTTTTTTTTCATATTCCTAAAGCGATTTCATAGATAGGTCATTGAGAATATTGGGAGAATGTTGGTTCCAAATGTGACTGTTACAATTTGTGAGTAAAATTTTATGAATCTAATTGTAAACCTGTCACTGGTTCGTAAATTTTATAAGATATTAGAGCATCATCATTCGGTTTTAATTTGTTTCTTAATTTAATTGGTACCATAATCAAAAACCTAATGAACATAATGGGCGTGTATGTAGCGTGTTGTCAGACAAAATTTAATATGGATGTTATTGTCATTTTCTGTGTATTTAATGTATTTATTATTTGTTACCATTGTAGTGTGTGTTAATGACTTTCACCTGAAGAAGGACCGTTGGTCCGAAACGCGTTGTGAACGTAACTTATAAGATCAATGATTATTGTAATATTCAAACATCAAACAATGAATCTGTGTTATAAATGAATTTTATGTAATATGACTTCGTAAGTTATCATTTTTATGTAATATATCAACCTACTCATGTGTACTGTCTATAAACAAAAAACGAGACGATATATCTCTGAATATATTAATTGAAAGATTATAAAGACCGTAAAAAAGCAATTAAATGTAAAATTTGTTAAAAACATTGTCCAGTAATTTCGTTTTCTTTTCTTCATTTTGATTTATAGGTTGTAAATTTATTAATAACAGTTCTTTAAATTTAACTTATTTTTCCTTGCAAACTTAATTTAGAATGTATGATCCTCTAATCTAAAAGCGGAAGAGTGATAAAGTGGTCTATAGTGAAAAGGGTTATTAATGTTTATAACTATTAATCCATAATGATGTTTTCGAATGGATGCTATTCAATGCTACCGGGAGCTGACTGTCAGGTCACCCAGCGCGAGGCAGCTCGGATTCCCGTGCTTCAAATCAGTTTGTTTCTGTGCGCTCGACGTATTTTATCGTGAAAGGAATTTTAAATATTTTATTCGGCAATCAAAACTTATTATTTCTCTACTGTTAAAAGAGAAACGGGAAGCTTGGTCTTTTTGCAACTGCATGTAGTTGGCTCGAATTTTGAATATTGTATTGAAATAGAGGTGTACTTTAAAATTAATATTTCTTCCTGATTTCTTATGATATTTCTAAGCAGAAAGGACGTGAGCATCTTAACAGATATGTTTCCTGTGTGTCGGAGTCTTGTAGGAATAGTTTTAGATTTGAGGAAAAAGACGAAAATACGCTTTCATCAAATTGGAAAGTGTTCAAAATACTTGAGCGCTAAACTAGCGCTCCGCCCCATTGCGGGATTTGCCGTCATCGTCGAGCGCGGAACTTTCGATTCATACAGCCCAGCAGAAATTTGGTATCATGAGAGACCTCAGACGCGCCATAGTCTCAATACCACCTTTATTACCCCGTATATACGAACGTATATAAGAAAGTAAGAATTGAACTTGAAGCACGCATTGCGTGTCCTCACTGAACCGCTTTTACTAGTGGCTGTCCGAAATTGTTGTTCATGAATATATAATTTTGACTTTTTTTGCACGAATAAGAAAATATTACCGAACGAACGATGATAGGAATGAGATCTGTAATTCTTATGAGTGCAATAAAGGAACATTATAAACCAGTTACATACTTTATTTTTTGTACAACTGCATTATAAATTTATAAAAGAATCAAAATTAAGTTTTGAAACTAATTTTAAAAGTATTTTATGAAGGTGACCTTGAATGTAAACAAATACGTTTCCTTATGGAAATTACTATTTTTATATTTTATGATGTTGGAAATTTTGATAATCGCCACATAGAAAGTTGCACTATCAAGTTCTACGAAAGCGGAATTGATAGGACAGTCTCTGGCGGACTGTGGTGGTGAGAGTGCGAGTTCGCGACTCCGCGGTGTCTCATGACTTTCAACTTGTGCGTCGACTTATTGCGTCAAGTTGTGTTTTTGTGTTTAGTTTCGAGTGTAGTGTTTTAGTGATACCTGTTCAAGAAATTCAAGAAATAATGTTGCCAACTAGAGTTTTCAAGAAATAACGTTGCCTCCTTAAGAAGCAAACAATCGATATGGCCACGGAGAACAACTCTCAGCCAGTATCTGAATTCATAATGAATTCGTCGACTACAAGTCAAGTTGAACTACAAACTACGCTGTTTCTTCAAAAACAACTCATTTTACATCAGATACCGCAAGGGGCAGTAATAGAAATGCCTTTGCAATTTCTCCCTTTTGCAATATAGTCATCAAGTTGAAGTCCAGCCGATGCAGCTAATCCACAACTTAATGGAACAACCAACAGTAATTTAAGTAGTGAGAATGACACTCATAAATGACAAGTTGTTGTAGGCAAGCGCAAGAGATGTAAATCAGCCCTGACAGGCTTGAAAGCCTTGAAAGACAAAAACAATCAAACGTCAGCAGCATACCAAGAGACAATAGATTTTCAGATCTCGAACTAATTAATGACGATGAATCCAATAATTAAGAAACCAATGCTAGTCACTAGTCCATCAATATTCAGAAGGTCCAAAGCGACCGAAATATTTCTCCCTGGGGTAAATAACTTGCACACAACGTTTGAAACTTTACAGAAACCTGTGAAGAATAAAGAAAACTGATGCAAGCTCGTGGGTCAAGATAAATTTAACATTTTACCGGCAACGCCAGGAGCTCATCGATTACTTACTAAATCCCTGAATAAAGAAAAAATATGTTTCGTAGCTACCAGTTAAAACAAGAAACAGCATTTAGAATAGTCTTAAAATATGCATGCTACAATAAATATTGATGAACTGAAAGCAGAAATAGAAGAAAACGATTATACTGTAAAACACATTCATAACTGCAAACATTGAGTAACCAAAGTTCCCCTTGCAGTATTTTTTATTGATTTGGAACCAAAGGATAATAACAAAGATATTTTTATTTTTTATTTATTTTCTTCCCGTTTGACTTTTGTCATTCGGGGGGTTTTCATGGGTACAATGTTACATACAATGATTTTACTTGGTCATCCCCAGGCAAATGCGGGTCCCGGAATAACCCTTCACTATATTTTTTAAATTTCATATTTGGATATCTTCACTAAGAGAAGTTTGTATTTGTGGTTTAGAGGAGGAGGGAGAGTGTTTGTGGGAAAAGGGGGCAAATAATTTTATGAATTAGAATGGGCAAAAGAGATCCTTGGGGAATCTGGATCTAATGCGTGATGGATAATGTGCGTTTTGGCCGAGATTGAATATTGGAGTATTGGGGCATGCTGGGAGGAGAGAATAATGTTTTTCATAGGTTTGTGAGATGAATTCAGAGAGGAGAGTTATTTGAAGCTCTCGGTGGATTTGTGAATTTGAAATGAAGCAAAGGGCTTTCAAGGTTTGTCTGAGATATTTATTTTGGATTGTCTGTAAAACGGATAGATTGGTTGGTGCTATGTTGCGCCATATTGGACATGCGTATGTCATTGTGAGTCTTATTATCATTTTATAGATGAGTATCCCAGTTTCTATACTGAGGGTGGAATTTCTGTTAATAAACGGGTATAGCTTTAGAACTTTGGCACGTATCTTATGGGCTGTTGATTGAATGTGCGGTTCCGACGTTAGTCGTTTGTCCAGTAGGATGCCTAGGTATTTGGCTAGCAAAGAATGAGAAAGCCAGGAGACATCGGTGTTATTTATTCGCAGGGGTGTAGGGAAGGGAGAAGATATTTAAAAACTGCAGTACCTTCAAAACACCAAAATAATAATTAAAGCTCCAAGAGGAAAGCGAAATCTTGTGCAATGCCATCGTTGCCAAAGCTGAAAGCATACAACCACCCTTAGCGGGGTGTAGTGTGCGGTGAGAGTCAGGATAGAAGAACTTGCGATAACAAGAAAAAAAGACGATACCTCCAAAATGTGCCCTTAGTGACGATTCCCATGTGGCGAGTTACAAAGGATGTAAAATTTATCAAAAAATACGTAATAAAAAATATCTACAGGAGTCTAAAACTTCCCAAAATTCAAACTGCACTGCTTCACAAACCATGATAAATACAGATCAAGAAAACTTCCCACAACAGAAACATACTTCAATAAATAATTTATATCAGCGTGGTTCTTATGCACAAGCACTGAATAGATTACAAAAGGGAATAGACTGAAGAATAATGAAACAAATACGGAGTCTAATACTCAATTAATTTCAATAATACAAGTCTTTTGAGAGAAACTATATTCAACAGACAAGCAGAACAAATAACTTCACATTTAAATCTTATGTCATATATGCTAACTAAATTACGAATAAATCTTATAAGATAGTAGCATGGAACCCATTTGCTTGATACAACACCGTGATGAAGTTAAGTGTTTTCTTCAGTTAGCCAATACGGATATTACGTTCTTTTCAGAAACTCAATTAACCAATAAAAGGTTTTTCTCGTTTCAAGGATACAGCATATTTACACAAACTATACGGATGGTACAGCTCATGAAGGAAAAGCCATAGTACTTGTTCGGAAGAAAATGAAACATCATTTAAATTCTCAATATAGCACTACGTATTTTCAGGCAAGATCCATTCAAGTAAGCGATGCATTCAGAATATTGAATATTGCAGCTATATACTGCCCCACAAACATAAAATTCAGAACTCAGAATTCGCAAGCTTCTTCAGAGCACTTGGACCAAGATTTATTTCTGGCAGTGACTATAATTCTAAACATCTTTTCTGGGGCTCCAGACTTACCTCTCCCAAAGGTAAATCTCTATATGAAACTATAACAAACGAAGGATTATCATACTCTGCTGGTCAACCACTTATTGTCCAACAGACACTATCGAAATTAGATGTATTAGATTTCTTTATTGCAAAGGGAGTAAACCAACGTTACATTCGCACCTATTGGTCACAAGATCTATAATCTGATCATTCATCAGTTCTACTAGTCATCAGCTCATTCATTATTGAAGACAACAAGCAAACTTCAATCCAGAACAATAGAACAGAATGAAAACACGTCTCGGAATGAATAATTAATAACTGAACTGCTAATATACCATTGAAAACTGCTTTCGACATAAATGAAGCTATCGAGAACGTAACCAGCCAACTTCATCAAGTTGCATGGCTGAAAGAAGACTAAATTCTGCTTCGCCAAATCTCAAAAGATTACTTCAAGAACACTGCAACAACGCTCTACAAGATAAGCTTATAAGATTGAGCTACTCTCTCTGGAAAACCACCAAATACTTTTAAAGATCGATGTGATGTCCCTTCAGAAAAAAACTGACTGTACATGGGCTAAAACCGATGAAGAGAAAACGGAATGCTTCGCCTCTCATTTCTTCATCGTCTTTAAACCTTTCCTCCGGAAATATCTGCAACAGGAAGAGAAGAAGAAATAATTTACAACTTCTTAGATTCACCATTGCAACTTGCTCCCCAATCAAATTCCTGAGTGTTCGAGAAGCTGAAACACAGTAATCAAGACCTTGCCAAATAAAAAAAGTTGCCGGATACGATATGATTTTGACAACAATTCTTCACCACCTACCAAGAAAATTGATCACCTTAATTAATCTTCAATGCCGTTTTAAGACTAGGTCACTTCTCCGAACAATGGAAAATAGTTCAAATAATAGTTATCTCTAAATGCGGCAACCCAATGCGTGAAGTTGTATCATACAGAATTAGACCTATTATTCTACTGCCCACAAACGTTTTTGAAAAATTGCTCCTGTCATGTTTGAATCCACTTGTACAAGAAAAGGAAATTATACCTGATCATTAGTTTGGGTTCAGACAACGGCATAAGACTCCAGAACAAATTCATCGAGTAGTAAACGCAAGAAAGCTAGAAAATAAAGAATGTTGCTTTGCTGTATTTATCGATATTAGCCAGGTTTTCGATTGTCTGGCACCCAGGTCTGCTGTATAAAATTTAAAAAATCTACCGTATCATTATTATGACTTCGTACCTTACAGAGATATACTTTCAAATAAAATTTATTGGTGAAACGTCAGAAATTATCCCTATTAATTCAGGAGTGCCTCAAGGAAGTGTGCTTGCACCTGTCCTCTACTCACTATATACTGCCGACATCCCAACATCTGTAAGCACATTGACAGCAACCTACGCGGACGTCACATACGTCTTAGCTCGACACGAAGACCCAGCAGAAGCATCTCGTCTCGTGGAAGAACATCTGCTATCGTCCACAAGTGGCAGAAACCCAGGCGTCTCATACCAAGAAGTCTGCCCAAGTCACCTTCAGTCTGAAGCACGAAATATGCCCACCTATTAAAATCGGATCGGAACCTATTCCTCAAAACGACTCATCAAAATATCTTGGACTTACTCTGGACAGAAGAATCACATGGAAAACCATATTTAGAATAAAAGAAAAGAATTCGACCTATAACATAAAGTTAAAGTGGCATCTAGGACGAAACTCATCTTCAAGCATTGCAAACATAGTAATTGTGTACAAAGCAATATTAAAACCAGTCTGGACATATTGCATATATCTTTGGGGAACAGATCAAAATTCTAACATTGAAATATTGTAACGCTTCCAATAAATAGCGTTAAGGCAACTTGTAAGTGCCCCAGGGTATTAACGAACGCAACTATACACAAATACTTACATATACCAACAATAAAATAAGAAATCAACAAGACCAGTGCAAAATACCTACAATGACTACATAACCATCCCAATATTCTATCCATCACTTTACTAAACAATTGTATCACCACAAGACGACTTAAACGATATCATATTTTAGACATTGCGTATCGACTGTACATTGATTGTTCTATGTATTTATTATTGTATTTATTTATTGTTAATAATAATTAATATTAGTGGAGTACTGTGAAAGAACTCTACATCTCTCATTTACTAATACGCACTAATTTATGCAATTTTGCCAAATGTTTGTTCGCAAACAAATTGCAAAATTAAAATTTAAAAAAATTTAAAATTGTTCGAGAAATAGTACAGAAAATGTAACAATTAGATGCAAACATCAGAATGTTAATATTATAAAGAGTCAGTTGTTCTGACATATCGAAGTTGGTAAGTTTATTATTTTTACATGCCTAGTCATGGTTTAGATATGTTTTAATCTTACAATGTTTTTATGTTGAAATCATAAGTATTCATATATCAAGTTTATTGTGCAATCACTCAAAATTAAAGACAATGCAAAAAATTGAAGATGGTATTTTACATATATACGAATGTTTTCTGAAATATATGCGAAAGTTTACATAAGTTTACAGAAAATATACATGTTTTCTGAAACTGATGTGAAAGTTTTTGAAACTAACTTTTGGCTAATGAAAAGAATCTCTTGCTGAGTGTACGCAAATAATATTTAGTTCATGTATTTATTAGCCATTATTTTTTAATCGAGGATTCTATTCAGTATGATTAAGATAGCCAGAAGAATTGTGTCAAATGACGAAAATAACGTAGGTAAATTAATTAGCCAAAACATTTAATGTACTTGGTTATGTTCCTTTTCTATCTTTCAAGAAGTTCACAAACTGATCCATTAATATTAGCATGCAAAAATAATAATAAAATTTCTGTAGTTAAATAATTTATATGTATCAGTAGCGGCGGCGATGGTGTAACGGTTAGTGTATCTGATTATTATACCCATGTTCGCGGATTCAAACCCGATCGAAGCCGTGGATTTTGAAGGGCGAGAAAATCTTGCGTACGCCTTCCTTCTGAAGGGAAGTAAAGCCGGCTGTCCCATGTTACTAGATTTACTGCATGTAAAAGAGCCTCTACATTCCAATCGCCTAAATTCAAATCGCCTGTTTCGTCGCTCAAGAAATACCTCCTGTCTCCGCTCGTGGGTGAAAGGAGAGAACCGAAATTTGCGTGGTCAGACGGAAGAGCCTGCGTCTCACCACGGAAAATAAGGCATCAATTTAATTGTAAGAGTAAAAAAACGGTTTAATTAGTCTGGTTGTTTGGATACTCTGAACTGTTTCTACAATTGCACGGCGTTCTTTAATTTCAAAGGAGTTGTGGTGCAACTACGACGTGTGTGATGCAGCATTTATTGGGGCCGTAAAATGCTAAGAAGCCAATATTTATGCCGTAAAACGTCTTATGAATGGTTTCTTGCTACAGGAGAGGTTGTATGTAATGCTGATATACAAAAAAGTTATATTTGATTATCTTAAAAATGGAATTATTTATTATTCATAATATTATCATGTACTTGAGGCGGGACTTTATATTATGGAGTTTTCCGGAAACCATTTTATGTGGTTTTCTTCAGCAGTCTTTTTGCTACAGCTGGCCACTAGAAATGTGTAATGTAGTGTACATAATCATATCATTTATGATTGAAAAAAATGTCAACAGGTGTTTTGATATTATTGAGGACTTTGTTGTATATAATTCTGCAAGGAGACCATGGATTAATTGAAAATTATTTTGACGAGTAATGAAAGCAACATCGATGTGAGACACACGTAAAGCAATTGTTGACTATTATGAATAGTAGGAGAAGTATTGTGTACTATTTAGTACGCACACCTTCGTTTACTATTAGCAGAATTTGAAGCATAGAAATCCTACATCTGTTGCTGGCGAATGAGTAGAATATTGTAATTCCTTTTTTATACAATTTGCAACATCACTTGACGGTTGACTTGGCGCTTTTCGCTTCAGCTCTTGTGTTCCAGTGACGTCATTTCTGCGAGAACTGGGAAGCACTGCGGTGTCTGGCTGAGCACGAAGTAAACTCTGCATCTCTTTCGCGGAAATCGTCCTTGGAAGCAGGTCTCAGTGAGTCCCCTTCACGTGCGAATCTTTTTCGGAAGGGGGGGGGGCGTGAATAAGATTTACTGAAGTATCTCATGAAAACACACCAATGTCTTCGCAGCAGATAATAAGGTAGGTCGGAGATAATTCATGAAAAGATTATAAACAAATGTTTGGTGCTTTCATAGGACTGCTTTATCTTTGTTTTCTAAGTTTCGTTTCGCAACAAAGGCAGTATTCATTAAAAAAAGGACGAAAGAAACTTTTAATCATAATGACATCAAATATAGTTAGCGTTAAATAACTCGGGTGTTTAAAATGTGCTTTTTTAAACTTTTGGGTGATTTAATATTTTCCCATTTATTATATTTGCATTAGAACATAAATAATTAATTTGAAAAAATAAATCATTTGATATTATACTCGATAGGTCAATGAATTTCCAATGAATTGGAGACAATTTTTGAAGTAATTTGAATGCGTCATGTGCAATGGGACTGACGAAAGTGTCTGCACGAATTATTGAAGAAAATTAAAATAAAAAAAAAACAGCTCAACTGAATGCTTGCATGCACGAGAGATTATCTTGTAAATAAGAGGTGTCTCTATAACCATTGCCCTCCAAGTGAAGTTTTCAGAATTTACCCACTTCGCAGATAATTCACTTACTATTCCAAATTTGCTATTTGTACCGAATTTACATGTTCCAGACACTGAAAAATTCTTTCCAACAAAAGACCCTTGCCATGTGGAGTATTCGTACAAACCCAAAATGAAAGTAATGTGGGTCGCCGGATGTGACGATCACTGGAGTTTATAAATTACAAGTCTGCATGATCGAAACGTTAGATAAATTCCGTGCAAAATAATATAAAAACACAAACAGTTTCGACTTGAATAAACACTACAACTGCACGGTAGCAGCTCTTCCTGCTCAGCCACAAAAACGGGAACATCTAAGCATTCACGTTATGGAAACATTAAAAATGAGTAACTCTCTTCAACATCGTCATTATTTTAGTAGCAATTAGAAGTTCTCTGTAGGTTTTTCATGAACAATTAAAACTATTTTCATTTTCAGTCGCCCTGCGCGCCTAACACTCCGTAGTAGTGCGTGCCCGTCAAAAGACTATCTGCTGAGGAGTGGCCGTGAATGCGTCCTTCTTAAGCGCCGACGGCCGTGGCCGTGAGTGGTGAAGCGGTGCGGAAAGCGCTGCGTAACCAAAGTCGCAGAGGAGGAAACCTTACGCGTATATTATTCTACTTGCTAATTAATGAAGCAATTTGTAGAAGGTATTGCTGAAAAACGGATTTTCTATTATTGGGATTTGTGAAAGAATTAATGACGAAGGAAGGTGATCACGGAATTCCCAAGAAATGTTTGCACCAAAGTGCGGATACTCTCGGAAAATAGAATACCTTTACGTTTTATCAGGACAATGCATCCTGTGCTGTGAGTCTGCTGCAGACTTCATTTTCAAGTGTTTGTTGACTTGCGTCATACCCTCGTTCTGCCATCGGATTGCCACAAGGTAAACTTGGTCTCGTTAGCAAAATAACATCGACCACCACTCTGACCCCTTGAACACAAACTGCTTCGCGAGCCTTTTCGTTCTGTTGAACTCGCTTATTAATGGCTCTTTCCTTGTCAATCTTCCAACAAACTCTTCGTTCGCTAGCACGTTTCTCACGGTTTCGGGGTGCACTTTCTTTCCATATTCTTCTTACTACTCGGCAGCACTTACTCGAGAATTCTTGTTCACTTTCCTCAATCATGTATCTTTGTCTTTTCTAGTAAGACTGTGTTCGACCCTTTAAATCAATGCTTTCTATTCTATCCTCTCGTCCGATTCATCTTACGATGTCGTGGACTGTCATCTGTGGCAGATTGGCCATTTTGTCAATTTATCTTGTGTCTTGCACTTCTCGTGATTGAACATCTCAAGGTATCGCTGATCAAGTGCAGCATTCCATCCTTCGTTGTACTTTCACCATTCAAGGGCAACTGACCCCAACTCTTTATCACTAGAATTAACTCTAGAACACCCGAACTCTTAACTTTTTCAACACTGATAACAAACATAGCAACAAATTATTTCCCTAGGTGACCGAATATTAAAGTGGCTGGCTTTATTTACCTTGTGAACGAACTTGCAAATATAGAAATTTTCTTTCGCACTCTAAACATTGAAGTGATAAAATATTCCACTTGGAGTGTTATAGAGTGTATGTACATACCTTTCCCGTTCCAATATCTTATTGTTGACAAACTATTCCAGATCAATTGCGATATATTAAGGTGGCCAAATATTAAAGTAAGAATAACTGGTCTATCATCGCAATTTAATGTACGCACATTAAAAATTCGTTCATAGGAAACTTACAAAAACTGTCATCTACTCGTTTAAGACTTGAAAGGAAAATTGATTATTTAGCTGAATCTGATGCTTAGAAAGGAGCGATTCATGCCACTCGCATTAGTAGGTTTTCCTCTTCCTTGTCCTGCCTGCAGTGGAGACTGAGGCGCTCCTCGTGGAAGGTGCTGTGGCGTGCAGCCACTGGTAGCTCGCTAGGCCAACCGTTAACCAGAAGGAGGAGCTGGTCGTCATTGCAATAAACCAATTCCAATGACACGTGGTCGGCGCCATAACGGAGCGCGACCAGACTCGCCCAAATCGTTAATGGTTCCGGACGTTTAAATAGTGAAGATTCACGAAAAAAAAGAACAGTTGCAGTGTAGCAGATCTATATTACTGTAACAAGGGAACTTGTGACAGTATCATGGATCTGGTATACTGCAACTGTTTTTCTCCATGTGTGCAAGGAAGTGGTTGCTCTTTTACAAACTGCAGATAATGTTCCTTTATTACTGTAATCATATAGTCATATGACGTCATGTTTCTCGTTTGATCTTGTACAAGATATCTTAAAGAGACTAGGGGACTTACATGAAAAAATAAGATGGTAAATTATGATAAATAGGTTACTTGATTTCTTAACAGTTGTAGGGGACACAGATTTCAATTTTAACATTGGGTGTTTATATATAAATAGTTTTACAAACATTCAATTTCATGCTATATGCACGTCTTCATATTTTCATTATTCTCTCCGTGCTCTGTCACCAACACGTTTGATGCTGCGTAAACTTCTGAATTATATTGTTTTACGTCCTTTCCTGTTGAAGGCCTATCTCTTTAAGACTTCAAATGGGCTTCATTCCTACAGTCGGTGCATTGCATTATTTCGGCCCTACCGCGTGGGAAGGGACGCGAGGGAGACCGGCGAAGAGAGAGAGAGAGAGGGAGGGAGGGAGAGGGAGGGAGAGAGCGCGAGAGAGCGCGCGCGAGAGAGGGAGAGGGAGAGAGCGCGCGCGCGAGAGAGAGAGAGCGCGAGAGAGAGGGGGGAGGGGACAGAGCGAGGTCGCGGGCTCTGCCGCTCCGAGATATTTACCTCTATCCGCGTCCCGATTGGCCGAATGCCAAGTGAGCGCGCGAATCTGGTTGAGAGCGGTTCGCAGGTGGAGGAAGACGTGGCGGAGACGGCGAGTGCAGCTGCTCAGGCCGAAGGGGCCCGGGGTCATTCGCGTCCAGCGCCTCTGAGCACGTGGCAATGGATAGGGGGCGGATTGGAGCCTCCGACGAGGAAGTTCCCTCCGATTTCCCTACATGCCAATATCAACCGCTCCACAAGCTTCGATTTTCCAGAAATGAACACATTCTTTATGAAAAATCCTGGATCATAGTTCATTGTTTTCTAAGTTGTCCGCTGTTTCCATACTGTCTTCTTGCAGTTTACACACTGCTAGAGTTCAAGCTGGAATCGCACAATTTACTGCTCACGTGACTGGAAAAAGTAAACTACTGTCGAGTTGGTGTCCGTTGGGGTCGTGTAACTCCGCGAGTGTTAGTTCAACCTTTAATGTGATTATAATATCAAAATTGTGAGAATGTATTTAAAATGTTGGATCTGTTTTCAATCAACGTACGTACAAAGGTTCTATTCCATGATGTAATACGGGGTTTGCATCTGATATTTATTAATACTCTGAAAATTTTGTACGGGAGAATAAATAAATCCAAATTAAATTAATAGAAAGTATAATTATTATGTTGCAGATGTCTATTGAATAGAAGGAATGTCACGTTTTGCTAAAGTTTAGTTTCAAATAATTTTAATTCTCAATTTTAAATAGCACATGCTAGTTTAGAAATACAAACATATGGACGGTGACAGTATACACATCATTTAGATCATCCCGCGGTTACGAATCAACACACGTTTTCTAAATAGAATACACTAGGAGAAGAGGCTCATGGCATCAGCAGATATCACTGCAGTGCCTGTGACCGGAAGGTCCTAGTAGGTTCGAGTCCCATTGGGTGCAGAATGTTCGACACAAGCTACAGGTCGAATTCAGTCGCTATCTGGAGGAGAATTCTAGAAGCCGGCTGCTCTGATCGGTTTTCCGTGCTTTCTCCTATCAATACCAGGCGAATGCCAGAGCAGTATCCTAACAAACGGGTCCCTGATCGCGCGCGATCTTTCCTTTCTCTTCCTTGTTCTATCCCCACCCATTGCACACACAATCACATGTACTACACTACCACCCATGCCGGGAGACCGGTCGGGGACTCAGAGCTTGTCACGGCTGGGGCGGAGCCCCGTTGTTGGGAAGTAGTACCTGATTGGGAAAAACCCGCTGGCCGACGGAAGGTTTTCAAGAAAAACATTTTTCGTTTTAAATCAAACATAATATTGTGTAACGTAAATACTCTAAGGTAATTAAAATGACATTAAAAAGAAATATTTAATTTATACACTAATATTTACGAACTTTACAATTTTCTATTTTAAATGAACATCAATACTTCAATTACTTCAATACATAGGTTTAAAAAATATAATGTTCGTCTGACGTTTGTACTCGCCCATTAGAATCCACTAATTCCGTCATAACCTCTACCTCTACAAAAAGTGCAAGATTCTTAAGAAATATTCATACTATGACGTTATGCGAGTTGTTTTATACAGTGAAGAAGGATTTTTTCTTTGCGATATTGACAACTGGCTGAAGGTAGAAGTGAGTTCATATAAACCTGATCTGCATACCTTGCCGGCGACTAACATTGCTGACACTATATTCGTTATCCTCCAAACTGTTTTTATATTTAATTAAATAAGGCATTTCCTTTACAACTTAAATATTCTTAATTTCATTCCAAAAAAATTCATCCTTTTAATTTGTATTTAAAATTTGATTCAAAAGAGGTTGCTAGATCTTCCAGATCATAGATATCCTCTACATCCGTATCATTTATTTTAAAAGGCTCACAAGTTTTTTTCGCCATGTCAATCACTGTCACCTACTGAGCGGAATATAGGCCCTCCCCTGAGTGCACGTTTTTTGTTTTCCAGCAAGTGAGTGTAGACAATCTCCTTCATTCTGAGTGGGCGAGTTATCAAAAATTTGTTTGATAGAGAAAATGTGATATGAATGATGTAGAAACATCACACCAGGTACGCCAATATTCCGGCATGAAATGTATCTTCATAATTTATATTATATAATATTTAAATATATAATACACATTATATTTGTAATAAATATGTTATGAATATAATATTATTATATGCAGTAAAGGCCGTTTAAAATTACTGAAACAAGCGAACATCACGTAATATATTTTAATTCAACACAGCCATAAAGGTTCAATGTGGCTATATAAAATTAAAAGTTTCATTTATATTACTCGCTTCTATAAGGATTCAATGTTATCCTGCCTTCACTTTTTTGCTTACGAATTCTGCCAATATACCAAAAATTGTAACTTTTTTCTCCAAGAGGTGGTATTATTAACTCAAATAATGAAGTTTTCGCACTTGTTGCTCTCTTTTCCCAAAGTGCGAAATACCAGTTGTTTCCTTGCAACTGGTTGCACAAAAGCTTTAGAACTTAATTAAAGAAAACGTGATCGGAAAGCGAGTAGCGCCATTCGTTAATTGAATGTAAATAATTAATTGAAGTATTTATGTCATAAAAATATATCTTTGGATAAAAGACGAAGATGCGGCTTAAATAATAATGGACTAGCCACTTCATGAAATTCTTATTTTGAGTTTTCTGTATTCCATTCGGAATTTGGAAACGAACAGCAAAAGGAATATGTTAAAAAAATTAAATATACAGTTCATTAAAATATTTCATTTTCAGTACTACGCACGTGGTATGAAAAAAAATCGCTTCACATTTTTGTGAAGTTTTTATGAGCATTATGTCAACACAACGTTATTTCTTGAACTCTCGCTTGCCAAGTGTGCTGCCGAGAGAAAAGTTGACCATTGCATGGTGAAGGCAAACAATTTCAAACGACGGCTTCAAAGAAGGTAGTAATTGCGTGGGCAGTTGTGTACATTTTGAAGTGTTAACTGCTTTCCTCTTGGTCTGCCATTTGGTGCGCCTCTTGCCAAACATTTTGCACTTCTTCACACCTTTCGTTGGGATGTAGGACAGCAATGTTTACAAATGAACCATTCTGATCGCTAAACAGGATTCTTGGAATGAAATACTCGCGTTATGGAGAACGTTACAGCGCTGGTTCCACTAACGAGGATGTGCTTCCTTTTTGTTTTTTACGGAGACAGATGTGCACAATCTTTAGTGTGATTTCAAAGGTCGATGTAAACAGTTTACTGACGAGAACTTAACGGTATCCGAAATTCTGTGTAATATCTCCATTTCAGTGAGGTCAATTAAAAGCAAGGGCTGACAGAAAGAAGGTTGTTAAAAAATTGAAAAATAATTACTAGTTTCTTAGAGTTAAATGTTGCAAAAAATGTGTTGGCAATCAACATATTGAAGATTTGAATAAACACTTATTGGTCTACAAGTGAGAAATTGCGAAATTGATCGTACAATGATTGCTAATTATAGGAAAATAATTCATACAAGAACAACAGCAGATATATGGAGGAACGTGGAGAGAACTTGTTATGAAGAAATAATTAATATATTTTGACAAGGGAATTATTAATAATTCAATTTTCAAAAATTAAGGAGGAAAAGTGAAATGTTGGCACCGATTTATTAATCCTCTTGATATTCAATTATAATATGCTATGATGGCGTGTATAAAACCTTCAACAGGAAACCCTGTTAGTGAGTTCGCTACACTGGGGAGGAATTTATCTCCAGTCCTACATCAAACAAATTTGGATCAAACGCTAATAGACAAACGTGTGTTTCACAGCTCTTTGCTTAGAAAATACTTGGAAGACTGAGAGGTCTGTGTAAGTTGTCTGACGTTCGGTGCAATTGCTTGTCCATGTAGATGTGACGAAAATCCTGAACATTTAAATAGCACTGGCATTCATTTTGAGATTATGCATGTTGATATTTAAAAATTCGTGTCTGAATACGAACCACGGAATTCCCATTTACAAAGCGTGAGGGGCAGCAAGCGCACATCGCGGTCGTTTAAACTCCTTGTACTTTCTTTCATTAGTGAGGCATTAGTTTGTCCCAGTTCCTCGGGAGAAAAACGGACCCGCTTGGGCATCCGTAAAGAATAGCGGAAGAGACGGATCCTAGAAATGGACAATGAGGGCAGTTGACCCTCATCCTCGAACATAGGAGTATATTTGAATCTGTAGACTTTAACCTGTCTCATATCTTTGTTTTCTTGGTCAAATAGCTACTTGTATGCTTCATCTTCTTCCTGTGTCACTAAAGTCCAATCTGGGCCTTCACTCAAAAGTCGCGGGCACATAGAATTGCGTGAGTCACTGGGAATCAGCTGAATGAGGAGTGGACAGTCACACTATTCCCCGTTTTTCAATTGATTGATTGAATATTTCATGTTTCCGGACGCGTCAATTGATGTTGTCATTACTTCCGTAAGTGTGGGGCAAGTTTTCTTGTTTTGACGGGAGTGGGCGGTGATCTTTCCTCGCTGAATGGTGTCATCCAGCCTCGGTCTACACACCCAAAGCCTCCCACTGGCCTCCCGACGGGTAGGAATGTATTTAAATCGAAGCGCACCGTGCGACAGAATTAATCGACCGTTCTCGCCCAAACTGTCCTTTGGTCGAACACGAATCCACCCACACCGGACACTTCATTGGTCGGAGGAGACTAAGGAAAATGGCGACCAGAGCAACTGCTTCATATCATCAGAGAAGCAGCGTCGTTGACGCAGCCACTTTGATAATCCTGCACCGCCGCCACTCGCACCCAGAGCCTGCCGATCTGCAAGGCTTCCCAAGCGACTGCCGCCAGTGTTTGGGCAGCGGCGCGGCGGAGGTGTTGGCGTCTGATGGGGCGGCGAGGAGGCTGATAGTAATGACCTCGACAGCGGTGGTGGCAGAGGCGGCCGGCCCAACGCCGCGCCGCGCCGCGCGCTCTTCCGAGTGCGCGTTGCGTAATTGGCGCGCCGCGCTGCGCCGAAGGCCGCGCCGCGCGTCGGAATCCGGAGGTCTTGCGGTCCTGCCCCGCGCAGGGTCACGGCGCGCCGAAACCCACCGGGGATTATGCCTGTGGCTGCTCCCAAGCAAATACACGGGGCGAGCAAAACAGGTTGCAGAGCAGTGGGCGATCCAGGGTGAGGGGACATAACTCTCCTGATTACAATTTTTTGTTGATAATTTTACTTAATTTATGCAAAACATTTGTCACGTTTTGGTCACGTCCCATTTCAAAGGAATATTGTGACGGTGACATCTCCAGTTGTATTATACAGAAGGGTCATTTTTAGTGATGAAATGTCGCGGGTGAACTGTAATTGCTCCCATCCTGAAACACTTTCTGGAAGTACACCTATTGTAGAATTATTTTTTTTCTTCATTTTTCCTCGCAAAGATAAACAATTGTACTCAATAGAACTCAAATAGTAGCTCCACAATGATTCATAATTTGTCGTTTTTCTACATCTGAAAGGTGCACCTGTACCTTTTTCACGCACCTTTTTCACGAAACGATTAGCAAGGGAAGGAAAGAAGACTAATTGCCAGGGATTATGCTAAAAAACTCTCGAACTGAGACTACAGTTTTTAATGTGATAGTAAAATCTCCGTTTAATAATTTAATTGAAAATAATACTTCCAAAATTGTGAGAGTCAACAAAATTTCATTGTGCATGAAATGTATTAAACTAGTATATATTCACTGGAGCAGGCATTGCTTTCTCGTATACCGCAAGGAGCCGCCACTGAATTATTCTAATGTGGAAGATCGACATAAGCGAACGTTACTTCGGAAGTAGATTGTTTATCAGTTTTCCGGATTTTAACCAAAAATATTTGAAATGCATGTATGTAATCAACACGCCCGACTGCACGTTCGTTCCACATAGTAAGCGCATATTCACATGCAGGTACTAAATTTTAAGTTGAATTTGCTTGTTTGCTAGATTGTTATATTCATCCTATTGAAGGCTGTTATTTAAATTTCCGGAAGTCGAAATTGAATTATGAAGGCTAAATAGGGCATTTATTATCCTAACACCTCCCAAACTTTGAAGAAACTATATTACTCTCGTAGTAACATAACTAGGACGATGGTTTCAATAATTGGTTTGGGGTAGTACTTTAAGCAATAGTGTAATAATTCAGTGTAAAGAATATGGGCAAATGAAAAACAGAATGGAACATACATTGCACACTTCTTTTTATTGCCATAATGATAACAATAATATATTTCATTAAACATTAAAAATTGGTAACCCTAAAAACGTAATTTTCTTTCCTTTGCGTAGCTAAGATTCAGTTATATTTGTCGTAAAGATAAATATGCCATATTTCATTATGTTGCCAGGGAATAACTCAGAATTGACGGGAATGGATGATATAATCAACTTGTATTTTGACCCTTTTTATAAAAAAAAATGATTAATTTTTATCAAACATTTATTGGAAATAGCATTTTTTACCATACTTATTGCCAAAATGCATTGATGTAAACACATAATTCCTTTTATATTCGCAGCTTATCTAATGTTTTGAATTTTTCGACACACGAAGTTTATAGCGATGACGTTTAGCATTTTTTAATACAGCTATTATTTGTCTGTTCACATATGTGATGTCATAACTCATTAGATCTTAAGTTACACGTGCTGCTCAAAAGACGGAATAACACAAAGAATTCTTCACGGCATTCCGCTTTTTATGAAATCAGTTCGTTTCAATAATCAACACAACGAGCCATTAACATAATCCTGGTACTTCCCTACCTCTTCATAACTTCTAAACAACTGTTGTTAGCACGAGTCCAAGCAATAAAATGCATTAGCTAGTGAACAATTATGTATTAATTATCTCGTTATCTAACCGCCGTATCTGGAAAAACCTGATTCATTCACTGGATCTATAAAGCAATGTTTATTTAATTCCAACGAAGCATTTTCCAAGTTTTCTTACACTATTAATATAAACAGATATTTTTCCTTTTCTCTTGTATAAATACTTTACACTATCTCTGAAATATTTTTCCAATAAGACAAAGCAGAAGAGAAGGGCTTTGTCTGCTCAGTTTTTGTGAGGGAGCTCAGGGAATTTCTAGAGACCTGAAGGAGCCACGGGATACGAATGGGTAGGTTGCGCCGAGAGGTTAGGCAAAGCGCCGTACACAACCCTTCGGATCCCAAGCGTTTGGCGCATAGCACACCATTTATTAACACCGAAGCGCCAACTCTCAAAGTGTAGTATAACTTAGTGCTCTGAACGACAGGTAATTCGCCACACGCGTCGCCCGAGGGCGATGCCCCGACGAACGCCAAGGCCCACACTACTCGCGATCGTATCTTTTGCAGAAGTCCTCGTTTATTCACTCGCCCAGAAACCTATAACGTTTGTTGGAATATTCTAAGCCTAGTACCGCTTGTTTGGAACAAATTCAAGACTTCGTATATAAATATCCTAAAATCTTATTTAAGTTTAAAAATGCGCTTAACGAGCAGTATTGGTACCATAAAGGATTTCCTCAAAGTACACAGGATTTTATTGCCATTGAAAAAGGTGTCTTTTCTGGGAGACTTTCGAAGTTTTCGTTACATCTCACTGTTTTTAGGAAATGAATGAATTGTGTCTTGAAACTAAATTGCAGGGTTGTACAGACAACCCGCGATAAACGCAGGAGGACTGCTCACGAACAGGCTGCCCAGGAGCTTCATGTAATGTACCCACAGACTTTAAAGAATGTTTTTGAAAATTTCAAAACTTCGGGTCAAGCCCCATCGGAAGGGGAATATTAACTTTGGAAAAAAGTCCCGCGATGAGTTGAGAAGCTAGTATTGTTCACATACCGGCAGATAAGCAGACGGACGGACGTTTGAAAAAAAAAAGTTTTTTGGTATCAGGGGACTCCAAAATGTGTATTTCCGTTGAAATCTCTAAATCGATTTTCCGCAGCATTACATAACTTTCTCTATACTCCGTATGTATACTATAAAATAAAAATGTTACAATAGAGGAAATATATGAGTATTTCCTCTATGTGATACTTTGCATTCGGGATTCGTCTACCCGTGGTATACATGGTCCGAATTCGTGCCCCCTATTGGCTGAGTAAAAGCGGCGCGTCCGTGAGGTGTTCGCGGGGCCGGCGCTGGGGGCGCGGGTGCGCACGCGCATGCGCCTCCGCCGCGTCGTCGCGCGCCATTGCGAACGCGCTCGCGTGCGACGCCAAGGCGAGCCAGCGCCCGCAGTGCGCACGCCCGCAATCTCGTTTGTCGCCACCTTGCTCAACCCGCTCGTCAACGTGCTCATTTGAATCGGGAATTCGAGCGACGTGATGATTGGTTAATCCTTCTAGGCTGAGGCCCATGTCATGTCGACAGTGGTGGTGTAGATTTTTCCTCGCGGATTCATTCACAATTGATCTATTGCGGTTTTCATTGAATCGTAAAATGTTCGTATCAAGTCTGTGTAGTATTCATGGTGGGTACGTTACTGTTAGTTGCTGACTGGTTAGTGTTACCTTGATAGGAAGTACAATCGGAAAAGTAAAATTTTTTGGGTTGCCTGACTCTGTTGATATAGGCCGCCAAATTAATTCAAATTTGGCGCCACGCTTCGAATATCTGTTTTGCTACACTTTGAAGGCATTTAAGACGGAAAGATCATACATTTCAAAATTCTCGCTTTCGAGATGGTCTAATTTCTTTCCCAATTGACAAAAATTCATTTTTTGTACAAAGCTCTTGGAATTAACTTTCAACTGCTTCGAAAAATCATTAATAGATTGCATATCCCGTTTGTCAAAAATGTATTAATTTTTTTCTTTCGATAATGTCCCAAATAAAATCGAGGTGACCAACAGGGTAGATCACTAATGGTGTTTTTTGCTAGGTTATTTTTCATATTTGTCTTTGGGATTTTGATGAAAAATTATTACTTTCACATGAAATACATTTTTATAAAAAAACATACCTGACTATTTTTCATATCTTGTGTTTTATGCTATCTATTTACTCTTGATTAATTCATTTATCTACTCTGGAAATGAAAAGTCTTTCTCATCATTTGCGAGGCTCAGTTGAAACTCATGTACCCGTATTACATTACTTTTCTCATCATGTTAAGAACAAATTCGCGTCATGTGAGGTCAGAGGGAAATCCATTTGCAATTCAGGAAGTTCTGCAGACATTTAATGGTGGAAGTGTAATATCAAAACAAGATAATTAACTGACAAGGAAGAGAAAGAGGAAATTGTGAGGGTCAAAACCTACATTATAGTTCTTCCTTCTCAAGTTAAAAAATTATACAAAATAGTTTGTAGGGAATAAGTTAATCATATTCTGCTGTTGGTACACTTCCATTACTCAATCTAAACACTTGCTAAAAAAGAAATATAGAGGTATTATTTTTAGCAAAAAAGTCATGAGAAAACAGTTGGAGATGTGACATCGTAATAAAAATCATACAAAATGAGTGATTTGCCTGAAATTTTATTTCTAATATTTACGGTCCTTTTATATCGTCGTACTTACCAATTATCGTACATATAAACCTACTCGTATGCAAGGACGTGTAAGTACATAGTGTTGAAACGAAGCCATTACCCGAGATATCTGTTTCTGTTAAATTAATAATTCTTCGGAAGAGAAGTGGGGTTGCCAACGTTGACACACCATACATTTTCTAGTCTGCGAAAATAACCTTAGGGAAAGTATAAAATAAATTTAAAAAATAAAATAAATAAATCTCAGTTTAAATCAAGTATGCCTAAGTTCCCCTGAAGCAATAATTATCAAAATGTAAATATTTGTTGCAAAATGTTTTCAACAACTATTTATATGTATTGACAATTCAGTATATACGTAATGCTACAGAAATACGAATAAAACTCGTAGTACGTGTTACGTGCGCGCCAACGACAATTTATACAAAAAGCGCTAAAATAAAATGAGTGTCACTTTTTTCTTTTAGTGTCAGTGAAAACTATTTTTTATTCTTCTCTAAAATAGCATCAAATCAGATATAAGTGCATTATTTTAACAGTTTCTTAACGTTGTTAGGATAAAAGAATCACTGTGAAACTTCCTACTTGTGATACCGATAGCAAGAATCATTATTGAATTGCCAATAAATATAGAGATGCGCATCAGTTGTATTGTAAAACAGTGTTTTGATAGTATCAGGAAAAAGTTCACTTACGATAAAACAATGGTATCCCGGAATGAAATCCAGAACCAACAAGGAAGAGTACAAAAATAACGCTCAATGATGATAAAGCAAGAGATGTAAAAAGTAGGAATCAAAAAAGAAGAGAGTTGAACAAGTAGATGCTAATAATGGATTTGTTTAGCAATTAACAATTAACGTGGCTGCAATAGGTATCGCCTTTCCGTGTTCAAGGTGCTATGAATAGACCGATCTCTTGTTCTTCTAACAAGCCGCTTTTTGTACAATTGAATTCATTTTAGCCATTCAACATAATAAACCATTAGTTGTGATGTGTCTAGTTTAATGGACGCGCGATGGGCCTCCTTTTTCTGCGTTATTGCCCCCCCCTTTCTACCCGAAAAAGTCAATAAGATCAAGTTTTATGCAGTGTTATACTAGGGCAAAGGGCCACATGGTCGATATGACTGACGTTTACTAAATTCGTGACGTAAACGACAATAGCAAAACATACCACACCACTCGGGGACAATTCGAAAGAAACAGGAAGCGAACAACAAGCGCGCATTTATATTTTAAGACATCTTGAGCCCAGTGAAGTCGGCGGTTAGTCACAAAGTCAGCTGCTACATAGGAAGCACGTGAAACCATATCTCACCAATCAAATACTCTTGTTTACCAGTCATATTAACTGACAATTGTCCCCATAAATCAGTTCTAATGTAACCAGACCAGGAAAGATAGAAAACTCTGAATCATTTCATTCAAATGCAACAAACAAGCGATACTACTGCAAAATTTGTTTTTCCTAATATTAAATGGCAAAGAAATGGGATTTTGTTTCATTGTGTAAAACCAGTGCATATGAGACAGATTTGTTTCTGTCCTTTTACATTTTTTCTGAATGCCGCGAAACCTGTTCTACTGCTCTCGCAAATTCGTACGCCTTCCTTCGGAGGGGAAATAAAGCCGGCTGTCCCGTGTTAGAAGATTTACTTGCATGTAAAAGATCCTCAAGCCTAAATGACGCCTCTGAGCTCAATTCAAATCGCCTGTTTCGCACAAAAAATACCTCCTTTCTTCGCTAGTAGGTGAAAGGAGCGTAGCGAAATTTGCGTGGTCAGACAAAAGGTCAGGCCTCATGGCGTGAGTCTCGCCACGTAAAATAAGACTTCAATTCAATTCAATTCAATTCAAATTGGGCGCCTCAAGCCCCCGCGAGTGCGACCCTAGACTTGCGGGCCGGTGGCGGCACGCGCTTCCCGATCGGGCCGTAAACGCGCGGTCGCGGGCGCGTGCCGCGGCGATCGCGGCGCGCAGCCGTTGACACGGCGTCGGGTGGCGTTGTCGTCCTTCGGAGGTGAAAGGCTCCACGGCCGGAGCGCCCCGGATCAACGGCGGCGGCCGCGGCGGCGACGCCCTCTCGGCGCAAGTGGGTCGCCGCCGCCGCCGCCGCCGCCTCCCGGTGCGTGCGACGCCGCTGGGTGCCGACCGCCGGGAGGACCCGGAGCCGGAAGCGATTTTTAATTTTTTTAAATTTATTTTTTTAACTCACACACAGCTAAGAATACTTTGCATTATCGCCGTTTCAATGATTATTTCGCCGCTTCCCACATTACGTGACTCGTATCTTGCGCTATGCGAAGACAATTCTGTAACATATACGACTCGCACAGATACAAATATAACAAAATTACATATAAATTAAAAAAAAACAAGCAAACAAAAACAGTCGTGCATAGGATAAATGAAACACGCGTGAAATGTCCGTATTTACTTGAATAGAATTAAACTTTGGTAGTCGATAGAGAAGTTAGTCATGATAAGCCACTTCTCGATTGTGAGAATTTTGCCTTAAAAGTGCTGTTTTGTTAACCGCTTAAGTCAACGGCTTGATTCTTGCGGGATGACTTGTAAATGCGCAAGAGACGCTACTGATTTTGGCCTTACCTAATTCATATTTTATTTTTGTTAAGCAGATTAGCTAAACAACATTAAAACGTAAAACGTTTCGATTCACATTCACAAAATAAATGTTCCATTAATCCATTTCATTTAACTATTTGTCAAAGAAATAGGTTCGCACCAGAAGCTACCTTCGGTTTGTACCGTGCAAAGGTCTGGGATGAAAGAGCGTCAATGGATTTTCAGAGCCCTCTCGTGTCGCGATTCGTTCTACTCATTATATTACACAGGTACAAGTACTAACAATATTTTTCATTTCGAGTCCTTTCAATCATAAGTAACATACCTGCCAGCGTCAACTTTCCTAGATATAATCGTCATAATTATTTATAAGGGGGATAGCTTTATTTCATCAACTAGAGTCATAACCCACAATCGAAAACATACACACACGTGCAAATACACACGATAAGCATCTATGCCTAATGTGGAATTCGAAGCAATAGCTTTTAAAACGCAAGAGTTTCGTCGTTGCTTACACTAACCTTTGGCGGCTAGTTAACAAATGTTAGGGTAGGCGAAACAGATTACTGAACAGTTGCAGATCCCGGGAAGAAGGGCGCGGGAACTTCATCTCAATCCATTTTTTTTGTAATTTTATTCAATTTATTCAAAACAATTGTCTCACTGATATCATTGCATTCTAAATCATTATTTCCATGAATTTCCATTGCATGTCGAAGATACTGTGCAGCAGATACGGACGACTCCCAGACGAACTACGGAAACTCTTCACAGACATTCGAAAGAATTTTTTTATGGTTACAGAACTAGCTATTCTATTACAACATTAGTATGGTATATTTCACTTCCCTTTTGTACATCAAGTACTTGGGAGAGGAAATATTTGGATACGCGGAACAGCGAGGAGTAGAGAGCTACCTGACCGCGTACTTGAAGGAACTTTAGCAGCAGCACCTGGAGGCGAGGCAATATGGGAGTCACGGCCAGGGGCGAACGCAAGAACGACGACCAGGAACCCTGGTGAGTTCCCATCCGACGTCTCGGCCCTGCGCTCGAAATAAAGAACGAGCCACTGAGCATTCCATTATTATTTGAACCCTAGTTAGAGCCGAGTAATGCAGTAATCAGATTAGAAAGTAACTGTAAAGTGCTTAAAAGTTAGTTCAGATTAATGAATCAATCTTTCTTTCTTAATATGGAAATGAAATCCAAGTAATGAGAAGTTGGTTATAAGTTAAAACGTGATTTACTGATGTGTAAATAGAATCACAAGGTGTCACGCATCGTTAAACACTTTGTCAGTAAAGGAATGTTGTAGTTATGTGGAGCACTTGAGATAGTAATTCAGTTTAAGGAGAGATGTGATATTGGTAAGGAAAACATTCATTTTAATCTTGTTCGAATCGAACTTGTAAATGTAGAAGAACGTTACTATTTGGAAAATTCTTAAAATCTAAAAAAAGATATTTCTTACTTTATTATATCATTGTAAATGCCAGAAGATAACTTAGTCATTGCAGTACGTACAGTAAATATGTTAGCATGTAAGGATTTTTCTTCCAAGAAATATTTAATTTAAAGGTTCTATGTATATTGTTTGTACATGTGCGACAAGGAGTTGAAGATCACAGTATTTTTAATTTATATTTATACATAATTAAAAATATGGTCAATTGTTCCAACTGACTGGGCTACCTTATTGAAGGGTGAAATTACCCCTCACCGCGACGGTTGGTCATAGTACAACCGTATTCAACATAGGAGTAGGTCGACCATTGTCCAAATTTTATCTTTTCTACGTCGTTAAGACAAGAAAACTATGTACGTATTTCTTCATTGACTGACCCTGTCATAATATTAACGTAAAACCAGATTTAAATATTTAAAAAAATCAAGTAATACTAATAAACCGCAGTATACTAATTGGAAAAAAAACCTTCCTAAATAAATATCACTTTCTTCGCTTGTTAACTCATCAACAAAAAAAGTAAACACACGCGCTATGCGGCTTGCATGCGAGTGGAAATCGGAGGCTTCCGTGCAGGGAGGCAGCAAGCGAAGTCGCTGGCCAACGCGCAACGCGCATGCATCAAGTGTGGACACTCCATGCTACTGCTCGCTCTACGCTCGCTGCAGGGCCGTTTCCCAGAACGCGGTGCGAAGTGAGAGCTGCAAACGGGGGAATGCCTCTAAGGGAAGAGACGAGACTGATCGGCGGGCTGCTAGAAAACGTGCGTTGTCTGTTGAATGACTGTTGAAAATAGTTTAAAAGTTTGCTTATTCGAGGAACTTTACAAATACATCATAGACAAATTCGATTAACGTAAATATTAGAATGTTTAAGATACTTCACACAGTCATCTTTTAAATCACAACATATTGGAATACAAATTTAAGCGGCAAGTTTCCTAAACATTATTCAGGAATGTGACAATTTTATTGACAGCCTTTGCTAGACGAGAATGTAAAATACTGATAAGTTCTTAATAAAAAAAGTTTGGACCTTATCAATCTAGGGGGATTTCCAGGTTCCCATGTTCTTAATTGCTTGGAAAAGGCCCTCTTCCGAGAATTCGTGAACATGTTCCAATGTTTTCACAAGTTCAAGGGCAGCATCAACTCGATTAAAGCAATGATGCGTCTTGTTGTTGGTTGTGCCTTCTTCCCGTAATGTTTCCACGTAATCTTTTGTAAGAGGGGGAAAATTCGGTTTTTGCGTAAAATTGCGATAGATAACTCTTCGCGTCTCTTTCAGACAATCGATTCTTTACACGGAAATCTACTCTTCGTTTGTAGCATTTAATCCGCTGAGTCCATGCATGGATTTTCTCTTATAGCTTCTCCGCTACCATTAGCCTTGTGCCATTTTGAATTTGCTATGGAGGATTTTTCGTTGAACTATAATGTGTGCGTTGGTTTAGAAGATGCGTCGGCAATGAGTCATATTTCACATCGAAAGTCGGCTCTCCGCTTCGTAAATCTTTTCGCTCACGAGGGTACGGAGCTGTTTACTCTGTCTGACTGTCGGCCGTCTGTGTTCTTGGCTGGTACTAAAATTATCTGAGATGCTAAATATCCAGATGCATATGATGCATGTGATGCATATGATGCATGTGATGCATATGATGCATATGATGTACATATATGTGATTCGTTTCTGTACTATCTAGATCTTTAGCTGGGGTCTGTACCACCTCATTTAAGGCAAAGTTAGCTGTCTCTATCACTCTGTTAGCTTATGTATTTTCGTATATTCTCCTCAAAGCAGAATCAATAAAAATATTATAATTGTAATTATAAATAATATAATAACCATTATTATTATAATAATTATATAATAATAATAATAATAATAATAATAATAATAATAATAATAATAATAATAATAATTGTAATCATCATTATCAACAAGAGATACAGAGTGACCTAGTAAATATTAATTGTTTATGTTGAGCGGTAAAATTTCGTTTCTAAGGGATGGAAAAACAATGGGTATATTTCTATTTAACACTCTGAAAGATATACATTAAAATAGTATATAGTTAAAAATAATACAGTATAATTGTTCTTTACTGTTGTCGAAAAAAATTGTCAGGATAGATCATCTTCAAAATTTTAGTCTCAGGATGAAGAGGGAAAAAGCTTCAAAGATTCAGTTGATCAAGTGAGTTTGTACAACCCTGATTAAGTAGACTAATAAAAAAGTGACCTCGGTCTACAGCACGAAACAACTTTTCTCAGAAGTACATCCTGGATGCAAACGAACAGAAAGTTTGCACTAGTGTTCCATAAGAGGGAGACCATGTTCAGAAAGCTGGGAGCCATTCAGTTGTCTTCCATGACTCGTTAAAAGTAGTAAGCCTAACGACATATTTGAATAGCTGACGTTAAACATATTTGAGGCCACGTATATTTATAAAAGAAAATGACATGTTTTAGCCTGGTTTGGGTTCTACATTTCTTTTTTGTAATTTCATTCTACACCATTACTCTTCCTGTAACTTATGAGATTTTTGATTTATTTTTTATGTTGCTAAGATGAATATAAGCTTATAACTATTTGTTATGTAATTACTATGTATTTTCACATCTATTCCCTGGGTATTATTTGACTGGGTAAGCCCAAAGACACCCAGGTGTGTTTCATACTTCTTTTTACTTTATCTGTGATGAAATTATACAATAATTCATCAAAGAGAATGTAGCTTCGATACAAGCTCATGTACAATTAACAAAACGATACTAAGATCAGATCTTGCGCAGAAAAAAATATAATGATGGAAAATATACAAATGGTCCGAAATAGAATCTTTTTCGTGAAAAGATGTGTATGTTGCATCTCCAAAACAAGTTGTGAATCAATCACTCAGAAAGAATCACTTTTAAGTTCCCGGTAGTTGTACGTCCAATGCAGCTAATGGAACTGTTGTATTAAAAAAATATCCACTTCTTTGCAGCGTGTAAGAACGCGAACGAAAATATCACTAACACGTGTGGAAGGCATTTTGCTGCACCAGGCCATCCGGAGGAAGTGCTCCCCATTACATTGTCCCGTAGCACATACACAAAGAACAGGAAAATTGGGGAAGTTCGGGAAATGGTCGGATGTGAGTTACCGATGCGGCGACGACAAATGTCATAATCCCTACGTGCAGTACTCTAGTAACTTGCTAGACTAACTCAACACAAAGAGCAAGATAAACTACAAGGTTAGCAAACCTTCTGATCAATTGGCCACTCAAACACGTGATTTGAGAAACTGCTGCATCAGCGTGTGGGCTGAGAGCCTTTTAAGAGGATTCAAATTTACAGAGATAAATCTAGTTGAAGGGCGTTTATTTTTGGAATAAAAAACATCATTACGAATCAATAACGGAAATTATTATTATTATTATTATTATTATTATTATTATTATTATTATTATTATTATTATTGACCTGCATTGCCGAGGTGGCTAGAGTGCGTGCCGATTCGACGCTTCGGTCTGAAGGGTCGCGGGTTCTTGTCCCACCGCGTGCATGCTCTACAGTAATTCGTAATTGCGTGCACGCCTGCACGTTCGTCTCCATCCACAGAGAGCTGACGTCCGCGCTGGCGCTTCGCGGAACAGGTATGAGGCACAAAGATGCGAGCGCCCGTCCCCTGCGCGCTGACCTTCACCCGCGGGCCCCAATTACTCGCCGCCCGCGGCTGGCGGGCGAAATGCTCCTCTCGCGCGGAACGCCCCCGCGCGTGAGCGGTCACGTGACCGCGCGGGGTGGACTGCAGCGCGGCGAGTGGCGAGCGGGCGCGCGCATGCGCACTGAGGAAGACGAAAGAACGACGCGACGCGGCGTGTGTTTCTTCTCGCGGTGTTTCTTCAGAGGGCGAAAGAAGTCAATTGCAAAAATACTACTACTACAACTACTAATGGGGGAATTATCACCTCTCATCTTCAATCTAATTTATACAAAATTTTTGAAACGAAGAAATGAGTGTCTGTGTAATTATATCGTTTACTTTAACATATAAAAACTAGTGATTATATTCTTAAAAATTATATTAACAGTTTTCTCTTATATTCATTGTAGACTGAAGATGAAAAAAATCACATCGCTGAAACTCGCGTAGTTAGATATGGTTGACAAAAAAACTTTTATAATGTGATTGTGAGTTTTTTATTCAATAATGTGTTTGATATTTGGTGTCTGTGACAAAGAGAACTCTGTGACCAAAACCCGTTTAAAATTTATATCTCATAAGAAGGTGAATTTTGATGACCTTTTCACTTTAGGACAACGTTGTTTAGTATAGAAATTCATTTTATGTCATGACAACATACAATTACTCAATTTTGTCATTTTTTCCCTAATTTTTATCGATTTTGACTAATAAATCTTTTTTTGCTGATTTCATCGATTTTAATATCATTATAATGCTACTTGCTTCAAAGAATATTTATGAGGTGCAATAAATGTTTCCTCGCCTAGTCGATTTCTTCGCTCATATATTGCAATGTCAGCCGTTGTAAGTACTATGCAATCTAAGATTCCTGTGACGCCTATCGTCGCTATTGTCAGTTGTGCCTATTTCGCAATAAATAAAGGCAGAGATTTTCTTTTAAAGACCAGTCCAAACCAAAAGTTTGCAAGCTGAGTTCACTTGAACAAAAGGAAGATGCCTCGATTGTATCAGAAACATATCCAACAGCTTGCGTTGTTCATCTGAAGTGGTTTTAATAAATTTGAATGTCATATTTCTTTGTTTTTAGGACATTTGTAAAGCATTTTAAGAGCATTTTATTGATCATTTTTGGGAATGTTTTAGGTCATTAAAATCCGCCCCATAGTTATAAGCATATGGGCACATAGTAGCCAATTAGACAAGTACTACACAGAGGTGAAAACGCTGTGAATTTCTCCTTAAAGGGTTATTTTTCTTACTTGAAATAAGAACTAAAAATATACATTTTCTCTTATTTATCAAAGAATAAATATTATTCGAAAATTACAATGCGAATTCCCTGGGAAACCACTTCAAGAGAACATAGACGGGGAACAATGAATGATACGTAAATATAAAGATACCTGTATACTCTAGAGCTGATTTTCAACTAATCTGAAGACCTATAGCGCTAGCAATTATCATCCGCCGAAATATAAACTTATTGTTAGTTCCTCCTTGAATTCCCTTAATGTGACGCAATGCAATGCGTCAGAGAGTATCATTTACATTTTATCTTTATTGGAAAGATAACATGGTTTCGATTAGATGCCTGACTTCTTAAATACTGATGTATGATTGGCACTGAGGAAAGTGCCTAGAATATCATCATGCATTATCTTTACATGTTTTAGGGTAATGGTAAACCACCGGGTTATTCTCCAAACTCTCAGTGATTGTCATTTATTATCATTATACCGTAATTTCATCGCATAACGTTCACCGTTAAATCGTCTGAGGTACCTCACGGGCAGCATTTGCCGCTGTCTCTGCGACTGACCGGGGAGTTCAAGTGCCGACGGCGAGGGGCAAAGCATCTAGGCCGGATTCAGCCGCTGCCCGGAGGAGAATTGCTGCGGAGGGTGGGTGCTCTGATCACTAGGTTTCCTGCCGAAGCGGTATCCTAAAAGAGGGCCACGGACCTCTGGAGATGTTTCCTTCCTCTTCTTTGTCCCATCATCTCTCCTTACACTCACACTTACATGCATTACACTACCGCACATGTCATGAGACAAGTCGATCGCCTGGAGGTCGCCCTCGCGGAAAACTCCTCGAGGGAAAAATCCGTTGCAAGCCCATGTGTAGATCGGCACTGAATATCACCGTCTAGCGAGGGGGAAGCACAAGAGTAACATCTTTACAAACTTTACATATACATTTTTCTTTCTCGCTTAATACGTACTTATGTAGTAAAGAGAGAGTATTGGAATCTTGGTGTAGAAAGTGGCGATTAACCGGCAGATAAATTAGTCTCCGATGCTGAAGAAGTGGTAAATATCTCTCATATAGGTAGTAAATTACTTTAAATAACATGTGTACATTCCAGGTTTTGTGGGTCCTAATCACCGAAAAATTGGTTTACGGCAAAACGTCTGTCCACGAGTAGCCAACAAGTGTACTGCAATAGAGTACGGCTCATTGAAGCGATTGCGGCTTATCTGGTTTTGAGAACGGCTAAGGCTCGTAGCGTCCGAACACGCTTTATTTTTCCGTTGCTCTCGCCTATCTCCCCGGCGCCCTGCGGTGCCCCGCGGGCGGCAGTGCTCCGTGTGCCGACAGAGCGCGGGCCGACAGAGCGTTTGGGCGTGGCAGAGCGGCGCGCAGAGCGCGGGCGGCAGAGCGCGGGCGGCAGAGCGCGGCGGCAGAGCCGGGCGACAGGGCGCGGGGCCCGACAGCGGCGGGCGACAGACGCGGCGACAGGGCGCGTCCGACAGGGCGCGGGCCGACAGGGGCGGGCGACAGAGCGCGGCGACAGAGCGCGGGCGACAGAGCGCGGCACAGAGCGCGGGCGACCAGAGCGCGGGCGCACAGACGCGCGGCGCAGAGCGCGGGCGGCAGAGCGCGGGCACAGAGCCGGCGACAGAGCGCGGGCGCAGAGCGCGGGCGACAGAGCGCGGGCGACAGAGCGCGGGCGACAGGCGCGGCGACAGAGCGCGGGCGACAGAGCGCGGGCGGACAGAGGCGGGCGACAGAGCGCGGGCGACAGAGCGCGGGCGACAGAGCGCGGGCGACAGAGCGCGGCGCAGCGCGGCGACAGGCGCGGCGACAGGAGCGCGGGCGAAGAGCCGGGGCGACAGAGCGCGGGGCGACAGAGCGCGGCGACAGAGCGCGGGCGACAGAAGCGCGGCGACGGCGACAGAGCGCGGCGACAGAGCGCGGGCGACAGAGCGCGGGCGACAGAGCGCGCGGCGACAGAGCGCGGGCGACAGGCGCGGCGACAGGCGCGGGCGCAGGGGACAGGCGCGGGCGACAGGGCGCGGGCGACAGGCCGGCACAGGCGCCCCGGCGACAGGCGCGGCGACAGGACGCGGCGCGACAGGCAGCGCGGTGCACAGGGCGCGCGGCGACAGGGCGCGGGCGACAGCGGCGGGCGACAGGCGCGGGCGACAGGGCGCGGCGACAGGGCGCGCGGGCGCGACAGGGCGCGTGCCGACAGCGCGGGCGACGACGCGGCGCTGTGAGGTCCTGCGACTGGTCGCTGTGGCGATCGCCGTCGCCCCGGATGCCCTGTGCGCCGCCGGGGGCGGACGTGCCTCGCGCCCGCGACGTGCCGCCCCAATCTCTTCCCTCGGCACGCGTCGCGTTATCTGCTTCTTCCGCCCAGACGCCACGCTGCTGTCACCCCCGCACGGGCGGCCCACCCTCAGGAATCTCAGGTGTCTGTCCTCAGGAATTCGCAGGCGACAGTGGGCGTTTCTAAAACGCTCTCCGACTCTCGCTTCTATCTGGTAACTGCTGCAGGAATTTTATGTACAATATGTGATCAAAAGTATCCGGATACGTTGCTGGAAATGAGTTACTAGTTCGTGGTGCCCTCCACCAGAAATGCTGGAATTCAATAGGGTGTTAGTTGGCCCACCCTTAGCCTTGATGGCAGCTTCCAGTCTCGCAGGCATACTTTCAATCAGGTGCTGGAAGGTTTCTTGGGGAACGGCAGCCCATTCTTTACGGAGTTCTGCGCTGAGGAGAGGTATTGATGTAGGTCGTTGAGGCCTGGCACGAAGTCGGCGTTCCAAAACATTCCAAAGGTGTCTGATAGGATTCAAATGCAAGCCCGTCCATTACAGGGATGTTATAGTGGTGTAACCACTCCGCCACAGGCCGTCGTGAGTATGTTCAGGTGCTTGATCGTGTTTAAAGATGCAATCCCCATCCCCAAATTGCTCTTCAACAGTGGGAAGCAAGAAATTGTTTAAAACATCAACGTAGGCCCCTGCCCTGATAGTGTCACATATAACAACAAGGGGTGCAAGGTCCCTTCATGAAAAACACGACCACACCATAACACTATTTTGGACGTGTACGGATACTTTTGATTACATAGTGTACATTCTTGGCACTAATTTCTTACGCACAACTTTGTAAAAGTAATACATTACTACATGAATAGAGACACCCCTAAAATTAATGAATTTTATTGAAAATCGCAGTACTTTGAGTGTGACCAGATCGACAAGGAGAGTCGACTGTTGGGAAAAAATCTTACGCATAGTTTAGGCACTAGTGTTGTCTATAGACGGATGGATAGACGGACACGACGGACAGAACTAAGAAAGAAAAATACAACACTTTTTCGGTAGTATCAGGGGACCCCAAAAATGTATTTCTGTTGCAATCTCGAAATAGATTTTCCGCAACATTACATGACTTTCTCTGTACGAAGTATATTACTCCGTATATACGTATTATACGAGAAAGTAAAAATGTTTCAGAGCCGATTCAGTGCTAATTTTGTTTTTCGTTCCTTATTGTGTTGTGTGTTGAAAACGAAGTAAAAATAATTGAAGAACGAGTTAATAAAATATTATTTTACAAAAATTAAATAATTTCAGTAATTGTTCAAACAGTAGTTCTCAAATCTTTTTTACATTTTTCAAGTTAACGGAAAGAATAATTTATAAATGTGGCATATGACTTTCACTTCAAGCTACACTTCAAGGACTATGCATTTTAAGTCCTTCAATAGTTCTAGAAAATGTTGATATGACTCCTACGTCTGTTTTTGCTGTGGCTTGACAATCATTATTTGACGTTCACATAACGCTTTGTTGTAAAACCGGTTTTATTTATCTGCACGTTAATACCCAGACTAAATTCCAATTTTTTGTGAAGACTTTTACGTGAATCGAAATGTCTTGGTCCCTATTTTATCTTTTTAGGAAGTATTTCTATAAATTTAGGTGAAAGTCGTCTAAGACTGGTTCGGTGGTCACTTTTGCAAATTTATCCCTCTAATGTGAACGTGAGTGTGTTGGCGTTTAGATCAACTCCTACCCTCCGCTTTCAGCCATACATCGTACAGACATACTTCGCGTTCACCTTGGCAATTCATGCGGATCCACAGCTGATACGCAATCTACATTTTCTTGCGAGGAAATGGCAAACTTCCATTTAGTCGTCGGTGATGACAATATTGCGGTAGTATTAATAGATTATTTCTATTTCGAAATCCAAAACTCCTCGTAGAAATCTCTTGAACTGTGTTCAAAAATGTGCGCGCAGATAAGTGACATAGTTTGCGGGAAAGTCCGGGCGCCTCAACTGCTTCAGTCATTAGTTCCATACTTCTTCTCTCTCTCTCTCTCTCTCTCTCTCTCTCTCTCTCTCTCTCTCTCTCTCTCCCTCTCCGGAGGTGGAGGTGGTCTTTCCCCGCTGGGTAGCGAGGCCACCCCCGGCGTGGGCTAGCGGGGCACCTCCCTAACCAAGTATCTCCCATGAACGGGGCAGGCTCTAAGCTACCGGCAGTAAAGTACCGGCAGTAATGGTAATGTAGTGTAGTGTGCGTGTTTATATATATATATATATATATATATATATATATATATATATATAATCACCCTTCCACCCAAGGCTATTTGAATATATATTAGAGAAAGAGAGGGAGAGAGAGAGAGAGAGGGTGAGGGAGAGGGAGGTAGAAAGAGAGCTAATAAAGGAAGAATTGCGTGCTCATATGCCCATATGTGTTTTAAGAATTAATTTGGGAATTGTTATTTGTTATGTTAAGTTTTATTTAAAATTTAATTTAATAAATAAGACGATAAATTGTATCCTATCATGAAATTCAAATTTTGGCCCTCGATGTTCTTAAAACCTTCCTACTCCCAGTAGAAAGAGACGCCTGGTCTATAGCGTGGGGTGTTTTAATGTCCTGAGATCGTCGATTCTGCATATATTTAATGTTATTTGATAGCAACTAATAATTAGTTGTTTAGTTAGCAACTAATAGTTGCATTTGGTGACCTTCTGATGGAGACGGGGCAAAGACATAAAATTCCAGTACTGAATGCCAACAAATCGAATCTTCCATAATATATAAAACATTGAATTCAGTGCAATGTCTAAATAGCAATATTGACGAGTGCCGCTGCATGAATATAAATGTACAAGAGTACATTGCAATAAATCAACGTCTTATTTTCTGCTGTCTGCGTAGATTATTAAATTCTATTCTATACCACTACCTGCTGCATAGCAAGAGAAAACCTGTTTCAAAACTTCATATCAGAGAAGAAAAAAAATGAAACGTTCGTTGAAATCAGCGATGGGTTTCTATTCCATTAGGTTAGACATCTGTCAAATTGAGATCACAATTGAGATTTATTATAATTTAAAAACTTAAACAAAATCACGCAAAAACTACTCAGACTCTTCAGAAATTGTACGTGATCTTATTTAAGTATCAAAGAGAAAATCATCCTTTGAAGAACAGAGTTCGTTAAGAAAAAATCTCTATCTTCAATATTGTAGCTATAGGAAGTTACTGAAAGAATTTTTAAGTTGGGCTATCGCCAGGTATATAAGAGTATTTTTCTCTAGCCGATAAAAAGAAATAGTCCAAACATTTGGAGCCTTTTTGACAAGAATTTGAAAGTGTCCTGAAAGGCTTCATGTAAAGTACTCCTAAAATTAAAATATTCGTTTCGGTTGCGAAAACGAGCTCGCGACATTAGTCAGATGCGAAGGGAAATGCAAATTTTGGTGAAAATCATACTTAGCCGTTCACAGGCAGACAGACCTTTTGCCGTAAACCCATTTATGGTATCAAGGAACACATGGATTCTGACTACACAATGTTTCGTTTTACTTTATATAAGGACAAGAAACATCCACTTTCTCGACATAAGAAACCTACAATACGAATTTTTCTGTCGCGAAATCGCCGTTTTTCGCTGCAGCATTATAAAACTTTCTCTATACTACGTATGTAGTATGCAATCAAGTAAAAGGGATTACGGACAATATTAGTTCTGAATGTGTATTTCTGCAATTTAATAGATTTATTGACTGTATATTCAATACAAATCATGTGCACAGAGTCACCTTGCTAGTGAATATACTCGAATTCCAGAATGGAACAAGTTCCATTCACGCGTTTGTTTGTGACACCGGAGCTTCTGTTTCCGAAAAGTGTTACATAAGCGGAAACAACCCACAGCGGGACGACATATACTTCTGAGTGTCGGCTATTTGTAGTACTGCATCCGCCCTTTTTTTTCTCAACAATTGAATCAAAGCAGGTGATAACTTTAGAAACAGCTTTTAACAAACATGTCACTAATAAAAAAGCAACGTATAATAAAATGATATATAACGCCATTTATTTAGCAATTGGAAAAAATAATATACTGATAAAATTCAAAATATATCTTTTAATTGCTATCACTTTTCTTTATTACACCTACAACCTACGAGAATTCTCGCATTTTTAACCCACCCTTTTCTATCGTTCCATTTCCATATAAAGAGGGAAAGTGAACAAAACATGTTCATTTGCTTAAAAATGTATATCTTTAATTTCCAATATACTTACAGAATATCAAATAAAAAATAATGCAATTGATGTTTATAACATATTTTCAATAAAGGTTTACCCGTTAGTACAGACAAAAGTTCTTGGAACAATTCACAACACTTCATTAAAAAAATCTTTCTTGACAGTTAGTGCTTCACTTTACTTGAAAGTCACAAAAATATTAGAAAAGTTTTTTTTCCTTTTGAGAAAGCTACCTAAAGTTGTCCATGCGAAAAGACAGGATCTGGCAAGAACAACTGTTACTGTTTGCAATATTATTTAACTTTATTACAACCAGACAGGTACACAGTACAATGTAATCGCATAACATATCAAGTAATTTGTTTAAAATCACATACAGTTGCAGATTCTGAACATCTGTGAACAGGTGGGGTTGTATGGAGAAGCGCCGGACCAGCAAACATCTAACAAAATGTCTAAGATAACTCATTCTTTAGATTACGGTGTAAGGAACGTATCGTTGAGGCCCTTGGCCTCGATGTTTCAGGTTTTAAGACCCCAGAACGCTTCGTTTAGAAGCTATTTCACTATATAGAATTAAACAGCTGCCAGTGCGGGAAGGGGGGTACCCTTTTGTTTTCCCCATACGACCACTCTCACCCCGTACTGGCTAAACGAAGCCGGTTTTTTTTAAAAATTTTATTTATTTAAGGTCGCTTTTCAACAACTGGGTCATCAGCGACCACGAGAATCAATTTATTTACACAAGAATACACATTTTTTTACAGTTATGCATTATAAGGATGCGTCAGAGAAACTTACTTATTTGAAAAAATTCCCGCGCGGTGAGTTGGGCGGTTAAAGGGGCGAGAAGGGGGCGTATCTCGAGGGGGAAGTTCCAAGTTTTTTTCTCCTTCCAGTCAAGTTGCCATCCATGCTGTGGACTAGAGAGCAGCGGGCTTCGCAGTCGAGAAGCTTCTTTTCTCTACGGTCGCTCACTTGTTGCTACGCAACGTGGCCTCCGCGCTCGCTTTGAAATTCTCTCACAGACCTCGTTCCTGGCCGTAATTCGATTCCCGTCGTGGGTTAACTCATTTGGGAGTGTGGTAAGTGTCGCTAAACCAGAAATGGACTTCAAAGCGACCATCGACCCCGGAAAATATCGAAAGAATGAGGCAGTCCAGTTGTCGTTCTCCCCGACGTTCGGCCTCGCAAAATACGCAAGCTGGTATGGGAATTTCTGACACCACTGTTCGACGAATTCTGCATGAAGACCTTCAATTTCATCCTACAAACTGTTTGTTGTGCAAGAATTAACTGAACGCGATTTGTTTGCCGTCAAAATGCATGTGAATGCTGATTGGACAACCTGCCTGAAGACGGGTGTTTTTTCAGTGACGAGGCTCACTTCCAACATTTCCGGGCTTGCGTCAACAAGCAAAAACATGCGTTATTGGGTGTGGTGTAAATCCGCGTGAGCTTCACCAGAAGCCCATATTATGAGCGAGTTTACTGTCTGGTGTGCGATGTCGGTAATGGGAATAATTGGTCCTTATTTTTTTGAAGAAAAACGCGCAGTTACCGTGAATGGAGCTCGTTACAGGAACATGATCGAGGAATTTTTTCTTCCAAGACTCGAAGAAATGAACGTAGAACGTGTGGTTTCAGCAAGATGGAGCCACGCACACACAGCACGAGACAACATGAATTTGTGCGAAAACATTTCCCCGACCGCCTCATCTCTCTCAGAGGCGATCTCCAATGGCCGGCACGCCTCTCCAGATTTGACTCCACGCGGATTTTCTTTTTATGGGTTATTTGAAATCCCTGGTTTTGTCGATCGACCACGGACCATAGCACACCAAGAACAACATTCAAGACGCCATGCCAACATACTGATTGATATGCTGCAAAGAGTGGATACGAATTTCAAAAATCGACTTCATCAGTGTATGCGCAATGGAGGTCGCCATTTATCCGACGTCATTTTTCAAGACTGCATGAAAAAAAAATTGGGATATTGTATTCTCAAATAAAAAAATTTAAAACAATAAACTGAATACTTTTGTTTTTATTGACCTTTCAAATAAGTAAGTTTTCTCTGGCGCACCCTGGTACAATTCATACAAGCATATAAATGGTCAAAATGTATTAATAATGTAGGTACTTACATAATTGGGATGGGTTCACAAATTTATTTATTTACATTACACAAGTTTTGATATTAACTAGATGTTTGAAGGATTATTGTATTTGAGATATAGGTAAAGAAGGGTCTTAATATTAAGGTATCAATTTTCGATGTTTTTAAAAGTTGAAAGACTTTTGTTCATTCTTCTGGAGACGAGAAGGAATTATATAGAGAATCTTTTAAATTTAAGGACTGTCTTATATGGGCTAGTTCAGGGCACTCAAGAATAATATGGGATGTAGATACTAGGGATCCACATTTACTACAGGGTTCTGGGTCAGCTTTTGTTATTAGGTGAATGTGTGAGAGATTAAAGTGGCCAATACGTAGTCTGGTAATTTGGACTTGTTGGAATCTAGTGAGTTGGAGTTTGAAGCCGGGATTTATTTAGTTAAAGTTGAAAAAAGTGAAAAACTGAGTGACATACTGTGGGGAGAATGGAAATCAGTGTCCGCTTTCTAGAACTCGGGGATCTCCGCTAAAACTCAAACACATAATACCATCTTCCTCCGCCTGCACAACAATGATTTAGGAAGGGCTCCCTCGCCATGGACTCCCTGGTGGCGTCGGCCTTGAGAAGCTAGATGCCTCGCTCCTAGACAAGCCCGACCTAGACAAGCTCGGTGTAGTGGCTGTCGCGTCGTCGGAGGGGTTCCCCGGGCGGCGGGGAGACGGAGCGCGAGAGACGTGCTGGAGAGCCAGCCACCACCCACGCCCAACGCCCACGCCCACGCGCGCCGCCCCGCGACCTTCCCGCTCGCGAGCACGCGGTCTGCCGAGCGCAGCGGGCGGCCCAGGAGAGCCTGTTTTTACACGCCAGGGACGTGATGTAACGTCTCTCCCAATGACAAGACAGTAAATATTTGCCGACGATTCTGTTCGGTTTATGCTGACGTTTCTGAAATCAAATTATCCACCGGGTCCGAAAAGTATTGAACACCGTCTGCGCTATCAATACGGAGAGGTGGATTCACGTTCTGGATACGGGTCTCAAATACATTTTTTACAAGATTTATATTCAAAAATATGTAAAACTCCCATCCTCCAAACGCAGTTTTTCTCCCTTTAATTTTAATACACATCAATATTACAATATAAATATGAAGCTTCTTTATTTGATCAGGCTTAGAATTCTTTAAAATATGAATTCGGCTCGGTCAATACGAATACAAGTCCATCGCAGGTTCACGACAAATCGTTTGTAAGTGTAAGATGTTCATAGTATAGATGACAATCTCCATTTTACTCTATTCTTTTGCTATTTTTAAGAAAATGCAAAACATTTTTATATCTCTTTCACGCATTAATATTTACATTAGAGGCAATGTTTTCACATTATTGAATTTATGAGTAAATGCGAATTAAATGTCGTCGTGTAAAGTTTCTCAAAATCCGAAATATTTCAAACACTATGATAAAATGTTTTGTGGTCGTAGTACCCAATGTGGTTAGAATCTCGCTCCCAAACGTACTAGTTTTCAGAACAAGAACAGGATTCTGCAGCGTAGAACAGGTTTCCTCGGCCAGGAATTGAAGGGTTCGGTTGTGAAACATGCGGACGCACGCGGAAACGCTTGCGAGATATAAACAAGTGAATATTTTTGCTGAAAAGAGTTTAAAAGATGACGACAGCCACAGGACAATTATGTGTCATAATGGGAACTATTTGAGAATAACAGTGCTTAGTCAGCAGATGAAAGCGTAGATGTATTATAATATCTCAAAAACTGTAATTTTGATTGTTATCATTGTTTACTCCCGAGTCCTTCGATTACACCTTAGTGTTTATAAAAAACACAAAAAAAATGATTAGCTATATTTCACGGAACAGAAAATAGAATAATAAAGTTACGAATAACGTTTCTGTTTAATATTTTTTGTTAAAGGGTGAATGGTCCGCGTTAATTAATTCTACATGACAAATAGTGATTTTACTGTAAGATTTAATTTTAAAAGATAAACTTGTAGAAACGTATGATCATTCACGATCTTAAAACTTCCTGATAAATTTTGCGTTAGATAGAATTAAAAATAAGCGGTATGGAATCCATATCAAAGGAAATAGTATTATCAGAGCGTTAAGTATTTTACCTTTCTAACTACTAGGTCTCTGAAATTTCAATATTGGACTGATAAAATACTGTTGAATATTTATAGTCATAGCGATAAAAACGATGACATTACCCTTGTTTCATTCATTGGACGCATTTTAGATAAATTTCTTTTAAAGATCTCTGTACGAAGTTTTGCAAATAGTTATTCTATGGCTTTCTTACCATTACATTCCCAGATGTTTTTAGTTGTTCAAGGTCTCTCCCGACGTAAGCACAGGAGTTAACAGTTCTTTGACTGGCAAAAAAGTTCCAAATTCAGAATCATTCGCGGAGCATGTATGTAATACCTTACAGAAATGATAGAGTATGTATTAGTCTCAAATTTCAAGGTAATGTATTGTTTATTTTTAATTAAATAAGACAAGAAGCTTGAATAAAATATGTTATGGGAAACATAATTACAATCTTTAAAAAAACAGATTGACAGAATTTCTATTATGAAACATCCTTGAATATTTTGCTATCAAACACGAGTCGAATATGAAACATTTACATTGTTCGGGAGGGGATGATTAAAGATGATTCTTTTTACCTTTCTCACAGCGACCTTCCTCATTAATGAAGGTAAAAGGAGTCAATGACGGAATCCTCTAAGGTGTGTGTGGAGGTGTTACCTAACCATCGAACATTTATGAGCACAGAATCGGGGAACCCCATCACATGAAAATGAAAACATTAGTATTTTCTCATAGAATTAGATTAATTTTACACTTCAATTACGGGAGTCGTTCGAGTAATATGCAGATATATTGGTTTATGAATTCATAAAATAACCTTTAACGCTATTAAATCTTATGTAATTAAGGATTATACACCAATTTATACTTTATTAAAATGATTAATAATGTAATGGTGTGTACATATATTAGTCGCAGAAATTTTGCAAAGTAGTCAATTTTGGAAACAATAATTAAATTCAGATACTAGTTTTCATGTATTGAATTTAATTTTATTCAATTTATAATAATTTTAAATGATATATTTAATAGTTATCTAGAAAAATCACTACTTGTGGGAGTACTGAACTGTTTTCTGGGGCGAGGGGGTGGCTACTTTTCTCAAATGAAACCATTTCTGTAAATTTATTTTTGATATGATTTCCACTGACGACAAAAATTCTGATACGATTCATACAAAGCAATTAAATATATAAATATTTTAGTACTGGAGTCATTTACTAGACTAATACTACTAATGTGAATCAGTCCCACTTTGTAAACATTTTTGTTTACATATGCCTACCCCTTCTGCGAATATGACAGAGTGTTGTTGAAGTAATTAGTACAACATTACACGTAATCAAATATCCTTCAAGAAGGAGAGTAGGTGTTTATGACTCCCATTCTTGAGAGCAAAACGGCGGTTCGCTGCGCAATGCCCACTGAGCCGGATATCTTGACGATGATCCATCACTTCCGCCGCGCTCGTTCGCTGCGAGGCGCCGCGTGAAGCGCGCGTGCTGGCGTGCCCTCGTGCGTGCTGCCGCGGCCCTCACCCGCTCGCGTTCCCCTCCCGCGCTCGCCTGCTGCGCATTTCCCTCCCACCTAAGAAGCAAGCCGGTTTGCGGCTCCTTCGAGGTACAACGAAACGAGGAAAATCTAATTGGGATTCCAAGCGTTGAAGGTTCTGGGTCTCGATATTTGAATACGGTCGCGTGCATTTACTTTAGGACGAGCTTATTACTTGTGAGGAAGCGTGCGCGTGAGTATTGTGCATATCCAGGGGCGTCTACTACCGAGGTCATTAGTACGCCCAGTGTAGAGCATGTTATAACCTGAGAGGGGGCGGTGTTCCACCCCCGCTGGAGCGTAAGATTTGTCGGCGACCTGCGCTTCGGGTTGCGGGTTTTTCCTCTAACTTGGTCCAGCCTGGGATGAATGTTATGACGAGAGAAGGGGGGAGTAAGGGAAACAAAAAATCGCGGTTTGCTCCGGTTTGTTCGGGTACTGCTCCGGTATTTTCCTGGTATTGATCGAAGAAAACACTAAAAAAAATTGATTAGAGCTGCTGGTCGCTAGAATTCAATATTTATTTACGAGGAAACCGAATATTTTTATTTATGTTATTTTATTATAATTTATTATTCTTACAATAGCGCTGTAGACCAATTTAAGGCTCGCAATTTCCAGTCGTGCTATATAATGGGAAATGGGCCATTTGGGGATTAAAAGCCGTCTCTTGGTCCGGCAGGATAGGATGGAGAGAGGGCCAAATCTCGTGCGGTCCGTGGTTCGTTGTTTAAGGTGCTGCTCGGGCATCCACTTGAATTTCACCGCACGGCAACACCACTCAGAATTTACTCTTAGATTTTCATCCAGGCAATAATGTCGACTTGACTCATCGTGAATCAAATATGAAACACCTACATTTACAAACGTTAACGCTCTAAAATAGCACTTTCACAGATAATCACTTTTTGAAGATTCTGCTTTTTAAAACGATTTTTCCTGCAGTAAACCAGAGGTCTGATAATGCTCTGGAACCATTTACGAGTAATCGGAATATCTAAAATCCCATCTTATCTAAAGCTTATTTTTTCGTAGGAGATTTATTTTCACATTTCAAAGGAACTAGGTAGATTGTTAACTGTGGGTTCTGCCTCAACCGTACAGAAAATCAACTAAAACTTTAGCACGTTTTCATTGACTTTAAACACCTTCTTCAAATGGTTATCGTACCGCTACTGTTGCCTACACTCGTTTTCAGCAAAGCAAGGACGTTCATAGTATTATACAGTTTTAGAACGTTAATAGCTGTTTACGAAATACGTATTGTAAGATGTTACGATATGAATATCGTTCAACGTTTTATCCATGTAAAACTAATGTTCATTTAAATACTAGTACGTCTCGGCCATTTTGCGAAAAGCAAGCCTGATATTGATGTAGTTAATATGCGTCATTGGACACTTACGTGAACACCTTTCCTTTTTGTTTCACAGGTACTATTATTTAACAACAATGATAATTGTGGTTAGGTGTTGCTCACTGTTGTTACAGTTTCATTGTTCATTGTTGTTAGTAGCCCATGGATTATGTAACATTAGTGTTTTAATTATTGGGAAAATCGGTGTAAAGTGTTATTTTTATTATGAACATGATTTTGTGATGTTTGACTTTCAATAAAAATGTATTTATTCACTACTGAAATGTAAGGAGACAAGGTATGATAGTAGGAGCTCAATAGCTACTCAGATACACACAAGATTGCTCTCCAACAATTTTGCAAATTGCATATTATTTTTGGGGAGAGTATAGTATTATTTTTTTAAATTTCACATGCAATACATGGAAAAAGCATAAAGTGTTCTTCTCAAAATTAACAAAATATTATCTATTATGTGCGCATGTGTAAAATTTTACCGCAATAATGTTTTTCATTAACTTATGTTCCAAGCAATAGTATGTACAAGGAAAAATTAAATCCGCTGTATAAGAAAGCCGTACTTTCAATGCTTTAAAAATATTTGGAAGTAACAGGGAGTTAACGCAAAAGACATACTATTTATTTACGACGTACAAAAAATCTTATTATGGAGGAAATAAAAATTAAATTTATCGTCCATTTGAATTATTGCTTCGCAATTTGCAATATTTGTTAGCGAGTAAATTATACGTGTTCGTATTTATAAATAAACATATAATATAAGTTCACTTAGGGGTAGGGGTTAATACAAAACTAGAGAAAAATGAAATCGATGTAATAAATTTTGAGTCTACAAGTGAGCTCATGTATACGTCATTAATAACATTTTTTAAACTTTTCTCACCACCATACGACCAGTATGTATATAAAAGCACGCCGTATGTATTTTGGGACACAGTGTTTTACGAGGAATTCCCCGTTTAAAGCTTTCCATGTAAATTCATGAGAAAAAAGGACGAGCGATTCAATGTATTGTCCGGGGTGGCGGCAAGCCTCATTTACCGAGCAAACCTGCAACAAAAGCGTGTGGCGTGCGCCTCTGTGCAGGTGACAGCGCGTCCCCGCCCACTGGCCTTTGGTGGAGCGGAGCGACCGCCCCTGGCAGCGGACGCCAGTGGCTTCCACGCCGCCCACGTCTCTGCTATTGGACGACATCGCCCGTCATCGAAAAACACTAACCAGTGGAGATTGATAGTGATGACTGGTCTTACAAAAGATAAATTATTATGAGTCGTCATTGCCAAGAATATTGTTTATTACAATAGCTGCTTTCGATGACTTAGCAGAAAAACGATGATGATGGCTATATGGAAGCCACAAAAACGACTATCTCTGATGACGTCTAAGCCATCGAAAGCTTAGTTATATTGTTGGCAATGACGACTCATATAATTATTTCATTGTAAATGCCTTCGAAAACTCACCACAATACCATACAATAGATATTTACGATGTAAGTATCGTGATACATCTTATTAAAACCGAGATTGGAGAATTATCAAACGAAGCCGTTAGGACGAGATCCATGACCAACGGTATTACAAGATGTTACGAATAATATACCATTACGTGTCGTACGTCTAAATGTCAAAGGGTAACATATTTTAAAATTAGTATATTTTTTACTACTAAATGAAACTACTAGAAATTCGTGCCATCAAGATTGGTGTTTCACTAAATAATACCAATGAGATGGAGTCAATCCAGAAGGACCCGCTGATAAAACTTCTCACCATGAGGTACCAATTGCCAAATTGTGAAGAATTTATTTTGTCGGAGACCTCTGGGTAATCCATACCTCATTATTCTTTTGTCAATCAGCAACCTTAAGGGAACGATGGGTATTGGAAGAGACACTTTGGAAGTAAATAGGAAGTTCACCAAGTTGACCGTCGTGAGTAATCGCATGACAGCAGCAGATGACATAAAAGCATTCTAAACCTGACAGCGCTCACAGATGTAGATACAGAGCCGAGTTTGTCTGCGATGTTTTATCACTCGCTTCAGGTCGTGAGAGTGGAGTGGAGGACATTCTGGAGTAATAGCTAGCGCTGTCACTTTCCACCAATAGAACTCATGTTGAACCCTGGGTAATCTACGTAGAATTAGAACTAAATAAAGCGAGTTTTAGGCAGGTTTTCTGGAGATTAACCTGTTTTTCATTCTTGTACTTCCACCATTGATCCATCCTCATTCATCAAATCATTATCGTTTTTATAAAATTATTAAATCATTCATGGGCAGAGTAACAAGTACTGTACTTCAGATTATGGGTCAATGACCCTATTTCGATAAGTTTTTTCGTCAGCTTCCCTCATGCTTTGAGCGAACGCAGAGATGACTCTGAATTACTTCTGGACGAAAATAACTTCACTATCTCTGCGCATATTCTAGAGAGGGGTATAGATATTAAAATATCGTACTCCATGTTGGCGCAGGAGGAAGTCCCGCGATTGTCGATTCTTTCACGAAGGGCGCGTTGCAGAACAAAAGGTGAAATCTAAAGCTGATTTACTCTTGCAAACAGTTTTATTTTTAATTCTTACCAAAAAAATGCTCATTTCCTTCTCTATTCAGAACTCAATTTGTAGAGTAGAGTAGGGATACCAGAATTAAGAAACGTTCACAGCATACACTTCTCCCGATAGCACGTTTTTAACAGTTTTTCACGTTAAATAAATAAATAAAGAGAGAACTTCTAAACTCTAATAGATAGATAAAGCTCAAGTCGGGCATTTCCGCGCCTAATGATTTGCCACTGGTTAGACTTCACTTTCTGGTCCAGTTCGAGCCCAGTCGAGGGCAGGAGCGGGAGATGCGTGCGCGTCACAATGAGCCCCGACAGGGAGAGGAAAATCACCACGAATCTGTTGCAGGAAAAAAGACAACTTCCAGAAACAGTTGCCGAACCAAAGCACTTCTAACAATGCTAACTCTTTTGTTTTGTCATCTGCGTGTTGTGTTTTCGTGTTTGGAATACTTACTGAATGAATACTTTAATGAAAGAATATTAAATTTAAATAAACTATAAGAATGAAAAATGCAAATATTACCAACTTACGGAAAATACAACTAACTAAAATTTTGTCAATAAAAAATATTATTATTTTTGTTCTTAACTCTTCGTTTAACAGTCCAAAGCTCTTCAACGCCTATGCGTTTTGGATGATGCCCTTTCTGCTGATGAAATCACAAAAGAAATTCGAGCACCATACACGGAGGGTGGTGCGAACAAATAATGAAACCTTCTACTGATTCCTACAGAGAGGAAGATTCCTACAAAAGCCAATGTTTGTTCATGAAATTTACAATAATTTTAAATTGTAATACTTGTAATTTAATGATGTGAAAATATTTTAGGAGTTGATGGAATAGGGAATTAATTTTGCCTCTTTACTTTTAGCAAAATTCAGAAGTCACTTTTATCGCTAGTGAATTTTGAAGCGAGTTCTTTGATGGGACTGTACCCTAATGGCCTGAGTGTTACCACAAAATGGCATTTTTACTGTTATTTAAGTTAGTATCTCGTTTAGCTACTTCACCAAACCTTAATCACTTTTTCTTTTGACGAATCCAAACGCACCAGTTGCTTCTGGATCTTCTTCACTGGACCAACTTTCGCAGTTTGATCTGACCGACCACATCAATTAAAAACCTTATTAAAAAGTACTTTACTGGAGTCCATACTATTTACCCCCTTCACCTCCTCCAAAGCAGTTGGACCTACATTGGTCATCTCACAGAGAGTATACCCATGTCCCTCCTCAGGGGCAGCTGACAGATGCCCGCGGTCCATGGAACTAAAGAAAGACTGGGTCCCGACCGAAAGTACACACACAAATATTAGTTCATAAAAATTGTGGGCTATTAGTGAAAATATAGATAATTAATTTAATGTTTATAACAGGGATTTTTTCCAATTTTGCATGAAACAAAATAGCTGACGACAAAAAAATTAGTAAGTAAATATCTAATAGTAATGAAAAGCAGTTATCATTTTTACAAACTCAAAATAATAAAAGAAATAATTTCCATCGTTGTATTAACATGTTCGTCGGTGATCAAATTATCAATCGTATACAATTTTTTTAAACAAGAGAGAAGTTGTTAGTAAGTATCGCCGAACAGGTGTACAAAATAAAAAAAAAGATATAATTGCTTTTCAAAATCAGTTGTGCGGAGCCTCTATCTGCCGCGAGGCCGTGCATGAGTCACCGAGTAGAACCCTGCCCGTATGTTTTGTCCCCACCTGTGGACTTCGCCGGTTCCACCGGGCAGCGCGCCCGTGACGAGTGCTGGCGGCGGGCCCAGGGCTGGGCTCCTCGCGCCGACTGACCCCGCGAGTGCCCTCATGGGAACGGACGCGGGCGCGGGCGCGGGCGCGGACAGGCCCGGTTCCTTTCTAACCCCTCCACACAACAACGCGCTGCAGTCGGCGCTGTCAAACGGTGCCTGACTTCTCCACGAGTTCATGCGTTGCGTAACACCCGTGTTGACTCACAACTATTGTCCACGGCCGTAACTATCTCGTTCACGTGTCCGTGATCCGGTGAAAATTTTAATGTTTTGTCTTTCAACTATCCCAAAATAAACATTCACGTTGATCTGTACAGTTTATTATATGAAAAATGAACATGCTGCCATATTTTATCATTTTCGTTATCAATTTTAATGGCGGAAAACAATCACCGAACGCTGATGGATTAAACTATTTCATTAAAATGTATTAGTTGAGAAATCATAATTATCTGAGAACAATTTTTGAAGTGGACATCGAATGGTTAGAATGGTCATTTTTGTAATGGCATTTAGGAGTCATAGTAATGATAGTACTCGTAATTAATGCATAATTTCTCTCGCGTTTCTCTTACGTACTGCCTGTTATCATCTGACTTCTCTGAATAATTATGTCATTATTAACTATAATATAATTATTTATGTATTAATAATTAAAATTAAATTATAAATACATAATTAATTTAAATTAACGAATTATTCATTATTAATATAAAACTATTGATTAATTATACATAAATATACATTGACGAACAAATCGTTAGGAATCTTCGTTTGACAAAGTTGGGAGAGCGTTTTATAGGTTTTAAATGAATTGATAACAATTGTAGAAATATATTCAGTTTACGTTATTTTATTGTTTCCATGGCTCGTATACCGACAAATTTCAAAGTTATGTATGGCAATCATTAGTAAATACATAGATAATACGTAGTTTATGAGTTTTATCATTTGTGGAAAACTAAATTCACATTTCCTTTAAGGCACGCGTTTTTTCTCTTTATTACCTTTCAGATATCAACTCTAAGAAGTTTTAGGAAAGGCCAGAAAATTTTCATGAGTCGCAATTACTGAGGAATTTATGCCAATCTTCCGTCACGAAAAAGCAGTCATCGTTGCCTATTTGTGAATATAGTTTCACATTAGAAATATGAAGATAAATGGGTGAATTTTCGTATGGTTTATTCACAGAGTAAAACTTTTAGTGCAGAATAAATAGCTTACTTCATTCAATTAGAAGAACAAAATCAATTCGGGAAACGAATATATATGTATAACTAGCAATTATAGGTATGCGCAGCTTAAAATAAGAGGGGGTAACTAATTTTTCTAAGCTATTCATAACGCCATTTTCTATTATTTTTTATTTACATATGAATACTTTACTAGGAAGTAAATAAAGCATACAGTGACAATAAAATTGTAACTTTAATGGTAGAATTAATGTGTAGTTGATTTTATGTTGAACTATATACAGTGTTGCCAGATGGTTTGTTGAACCTCTTCCCAAATGAGTATCAATTATACAAATTGTCAGCTTAAAAAGAGGAAAATAAATAATTGATCATATTTACGGAAATAAAATGTTTTCTTGCGTAGAAAAACGGTGCTCATCTCGAAATTTGCAAGGGGCGACGGCCCCCCGGGCTCCCACTGTGCGCTCATCAATGCTAGCAATTGAATTAGTGTAAATAAGACACTCTGAGAGCCATAAACAGAAGTGCTATTATCAGCAGCATTATACAATCTTTTATACAATTCAACAGCATTTGTACATATGTCGTGGCAATTAGGGCTCTTTACTACCGTGAGAAAAATCTTTACTTCCTCACAATAACCACCAGTAAACGTTACTATAAATCTTCATGGGACGAAGGATTTTGAAAGGAAAACATAAGAAAAGAATTTAAAGTGGAACCAATAAACACTAGGTTTCAAGAATACATGGGTAAATGGTTACAGCATATTGGAAGTATGCAAGATACTTCCAAAAGCAGATTTCTACTACGTACTGAAAGTAAGGAGAGAAGTGAGAAGATCGAGTAAAAGATTCGAGACGCTATGAAGATGGAACAGGCAGCTGTGTAAACCGTGAAGATGATGATAAAGAAGATGATGAAGATTAAGATGAAGAAGAAGATGGAGGAGGAGGAGGAGGAGGATGAGGGGGAGGAGGAGAAGAAGAAGAAATATTGCTGTATGCATATTTGAAATGTTTCAGGATTTGTTTAATTTCATATCTGAAATGGAACTTTCCAAGATCCTTCCGGGAGAGAGCATGAAAAAAATGGAAGAAGTACTCATTTTTATAAATAAAATGTGTAACCAATAACCTTACTTGCAATGCATTTTAATAACCTTATACTTACTTAGAGTTTCTTGGCGATTCACAGATCAAATGCTTCTCATAATTTCCTTCTCGACAATAATCGTAAATTTAGCTACACAAACGTCAGATACAGTTGTTATTTTTTACGCAAAAGAATATGGTCATAATTAAAAATCAATACACCGTTATTACTAAAAAAATAATCAGTAATACAGATTCAATTATTATATTTGAATTATTTTTTGCGTTGTTTTGTGTTCGTGGTTACCTTCCTGAATTACCCGCATTAGTGCAAGATTATTTGATGGCTGAGTGAATCAGTACTGGATTTGGGGCAAGCTCGCCGGGGCCAGGGAGGGAGGGCAGGAGAGTGCGTGCGGTGGGCAGTGGGCAGTGGGCGCGCGACGGAAGGCCGAGTTAGTCGCGCGATGAGCGCGCGCGCCTTGACGAGGCTCGATTGGCGCTCGCGCACAGTGGCCCCGCGCCCGCGCCAAAAGCGTCGTTTGCAAGCCACCCGCCGGCCAGCCAGTCAATATATATATATATATATATATATATATATATATATATATATATATATTATATATATATATGTGCTGTAAACGTGAGAAGAAAATGATGATGAAGAAGAAGGAGGAGGAGCAGGAGGAGGAGACACACAAACACATATATATCATATATATATATATATATATATATAATATATATATATTAATATATATATATATACTCACATATACATATATCATGTACTGCTATTTTACCTTCTTGTACCACATTTTTATGTTTTTTACTTCTTTAAAGTAATAGACAGGCAACCGCATGTGTCGAATAAAGTCCGAATAAGTGCTAGTGCAATTAATCATTTCGACATATCGGAAAATTGTATATCTCGGAATCACAGTATCACATTAATTGATAGCATCACTTTTACTCGCGCGTTTGGAATAAACAAAACACTCAATATTTTATTCCATATAATGTAGCCTCGGTCGTAGATAAAAAATGGCAAATCGATATAATAAAGACAATATGTATAATACATATCAATCATTTAGGCATACTACTAGCAAATATCTAAACATGTTAAATAGACGAACGAATACGATATGTATTACATATGGCTCAAACACTCTGCTCGCTAGTATCATTAACGTACACTTTCTCGCTCTTGAATTAACAACTTACTCACATAGAATGATATCTTTTGATCACATGTAAAATGTACAAATATTATTTGTTCGGTATTAAAATAAATGTCCATACAATTGAAATAACACGTATTCATCACCTTTTTTCTAGTATTTCGTTTACTGTCAGTTTATTCCAATGTTGGCGATCAGCGATATTTTGAACGCACACTGAAGAAGACTTCTTTTCTCATTGAGTCCATCCCTTTCGGCTCAGTAAGCGATGGAAAGTGAACGAAGGGCACCTCCCAGAGGCTTATATCTGCATTGCAAATTCTGACTCAATATTTGATATGAAAGTTTCCGTGGAAAGTTACTCTTGCCACTTGCACCCGCGACGGACGCCAAAGGAATGGCATTGAGTCATTTTAAAGCATCCAATATTTCGTGACTTATCCTAATATCCCCAGAAAACTATAGTCCTGTTATTTATTCTTACCATCTCGGAAGAACGCCTCGCCAGGCCTCTAAACAATCAATTTTCACTAAACTATTCTTAATTACTTAAGTAATAGGATAAAGTACTCAACTACACCGTATTGGATAAGTCTATCAAACACGATTAATTACAGTGCCTAAACTATTGGAATAGCATTTTTCTGAAATAAACCACACTATTTTTAAACTCAATATAAAAACAATCCGTTAATAATTACACAACGTGGGTGCAAAATATGATATTAGGGACTAAACACGAGATATTTTCTAACATTTGTTAATATGTCTGATGTTGGACATTTTTAAAGTGCGTAATAACATTTAATACTATTTTATTGACTACAACGGGTTTCATGTTTACCTACAATTAGAAGGACTTGATCCAACTTCTTTCCAAAATGAGTGTACATTTTTCTGAAGTTAAAAACCTATCTCTTCGGATATCCTTTTTCGAACGCGTATATTTTATTTCGCATTCTATTAAGATATTTGATTTTTAAATTATATTTTTAGTACTGTCTGAGAAAATCAGGAGAAAGTACTTACACTGTAATCCTGATCTATCATTCACCCGTGATTTCTCTCTGACTCCTCATTACAGCTGCTCTACTGCTAACCAGCGCTCTAAACCGAGAAGGCAGCTATGGCCATGGCCTAATTTACTATTGAGCAATAGTAAATGCCCGCACGTGGATTAAATAATGATGCGAATAGTCTCCAATGACACGGTCATATGAGAAAGACACGAGAAAGAATCTTAAGTACAGTGCATGGTTTCTCTTGTCTTTCTAGAAACGACACTAATTTTCAAGCGTGAAGAATTGATACTTTGGACATTATTTTATATCTTATTGTAAAAAATAACTGATACCACTTGATTTCTCCTAGTTTATAAAAATATTTTATTAATTTATCTGTATTATTGGAATCTATTATTATTGTTACTCTCCTCTGAATTTCATTCCACCAACAACCTCAATAGTAAGAACTGATAGTACGAAGTCTCGCAAAATATAGATCCTAGTATTTCAATTGATTTGTGATATTCTCGATTTCAGAGAAAATGTTTTTATGAGAGTAAAGTTTAAAGACCAAACGTGAGGTGGTTGTTAGAACCTATCGCGAGAAAAGTGAGTTTTCTTCCGTTACTCAAACCCTACTGAAAATTATAGGGCGTCCGATAATTTTAAATTAATTTAATACGCAGAGTATTCTTCGTTAGATAACTAGTGTCGCTAATAAATTTTCACCCGTGGTCCATTTCAATAACATTAATCCGGTTTCCAAATCCAAATTCGGAGATATAAACTACTGGGTGGACATTGACCATACGAAACTATGTTAAAAGAAAATTGTTTATCGCTACAAGATGTTATATTGCCTTCCTGTTCCTGTTTATTTGAAATGATATAGCAACTCGATTTCTAATTTTAAATTGTAAATGCAATTACGTTTCGAAGGAAATCTTCCATTATTGATTTCTATCATTTTCTAAAAACGTGTCATGATGGCAAGATGTGACGTATGATTGGCAAACATATTAATTATGATATAATTTTATTTTTCTTCTAATCATTTTCACTCCAATTTTTATTTGAAATTTTTCTTCTTTTCCAGTTAATGGACTTAAAATTATCTCCGAGACAATTTTAAAACACAAATTTCTCAATCTTATTAAGATATTAAGACATTTATAAAAAATGGATTTAGTTTCGAGCCATAAAATATGTGAACGCTAAAAATAAGTATGTTTTTGAAACAAAATCAAATCAAATGACATTTGTCATATTTCCATACGTTTACTCTATTCGTTGTCTGATTTCCTTCAGTAAGAGCATAAGCGCAACAACATGCATATTAATCTGATATTAACATTATCCAACGCTGTTAAGTATCAACACTAGAAACTGGTTTTCTATTGACACTTGACACTCCTAGAGTTGAAAAGTAAAACTGAAGCCGACAACCTTTTCTCCTGTCACCGTCACCACCACCGACTCCGTTCCCGCCTACGTACTAGATCACGTCTCTCCGATAAGGCAGCTAAACAATGCCACATACACGACTTTTTATGTTCTAAACTGTCAATCATCGCCTTGAAACTCCACCGCGTGTTTAGTTCAATGGAAGCTATGGGCTGACAAGGGTGTTAATACACAAGTAAAGCACGTCATAAGCTAGCGCGGATAATTATTTTTTTCTTACTTAAACTTTTTGGTTTTCAACTGCCTTTCTTTAACAAACAGACAATGTTGAAATACATTATATATATATATATATATATATATATATATATATATATATGTATATATATCAGTGAGCAAAATATATTTGTAATGGACTATCACAAGTGAAAATAAATGCAAACAGTATTATTCATAATAAGTAAATACAATAGTAAAAATGGATGACAAGAAAATAAACAAAGAAATCAAACAAGTTAAGGTATAATACAAGGAAATGTGAACGCAAACGACAGCGGAGAAAATAGAAAATATTGTGATAAGTTGAAATAACTTAAGGCTACGTGAGAAATTTCGTGGGGATGAAAATAAATTAGTAAAAATGATTACGGCAAGAATCAGATACGGAATGAAATTATTACGGAATAAGCAGATAAAGTACGTGAGCAAGAATGACCAATTTTATTAATGTTATTCTCTATTTTGGATCTATTCATTATTGTTACTCTCCTCTGAATTTCATTCCACCAACGAACCTCAATAGTAAGAACTGATAGTACGAAGTCTCGCAAAATATATGATCCTAGTATTTCAATTGATTTGTGATATTCTCGATTTCAGAGAAAATTGTTTTAGTGAGAGTAAAGTTTAAAGAAAAACGTGACGGTGGTTGTTAGAACCATCGCGAGATAAGTGAGTTTTCTTCCGTTACTCAAACCCTACTGAAAATTATAGGGCGTCCGATAATTTTAAATTAATTTAATACGCAGAGTTATCTTCGTTAGATAACTATGTCGCTAATAAATTTTCACCCGTGGTCCATTTCAATAACATTAATCCGGTTCCAAATTCAAATTCGGAGATATAAACTACTGGTGGACATTGACCATACGAAACTATGTTAAAAGAAAATTGTTTATGCTACAAGATGTTATAATTGCCTTCCTGTTCCTGTTTATTTGAAATGATTAGCAACTCGATTTCTAATTTTAAATTGTAAATGCAATTACGTTTCGAAGGAAATTTCCATTATTGGTTTCTATCATTTTCTAAAAACATGTCATTGAAGTAAGATGTGACGTATGATTGGCAAACATATTAATATGATATAATTTTATTTTTCTTCTAATCATTTCACTCCAATTTTTATTGAAATTTTCTCTTTTCCAGTTAATGGACTTAAAATTATCTCCGAGACAATTTTAAAACACAAATTCCTCAATCTATGATTAAGACATTTATAAAAAATGGATTTAGTTTCGAGCCATAAAATATGTGAACGCTAAAAATAAGTATGTTTTTGAAACAAAATCAAATCAAATGACATTTGTCATATTTCCATACGTTTACTCTATTCGTTGTCTGATTTCCTTCAGTAAGAGCATAAGCGCAACAACATGCATATTAATCGATAATAACATTATCCAACGCGTTAAGTATCAACACTAGAAACTGGTTTTCTATTGACACTTGACACTCCTAGAGTTGAAAAGTAAAACTGAAGCCGACAACCTTTTCTCCTGTCACCGTCACCACCACCACTCCGTTCCCGCCTACGTACTAGATCACGTCTCTCCGATAAGGCAGCTAAACAATGCCACATACACGACTTTTATGTTCTAAACTGTCAATCATCGCCTTGAAACTCCACCGCGTGTTAGTTCAATGGAAGCTGTGGCTGACAAGGTGTGTTAATACACAAGTAAAGCACGTCATAAGCTAGCGCGGACAATTAGTTTTTTTCTTACTTAAACGTTTTGGTTTTCAACTGCCTTTCTTTAACAAACAGACAAGTTCAAATACATTATATACATATATATATATATATATATATATATATATATATATATAATATATATATATCAGTGAGCAAAATATATTTGTAAAGGTACTATCACAAGTGAAAATAAATGCAAACAGTATTATTCATATAAAGTAAATACAATAGTAAAAATGGAGGACGAGAAAATAAACAAAGAAGTCAAGCCAGTAAGGTATAATACAAGGAAATGTGAACGCAAACGACAGCGGAGAAATAGAAATATATTGTGATAAATTGAAATAACGTAAGGCTACGTGAAGGCAATTTCATGG